>NJRP01000065.1:49983-60641 GCA_003063835.1 Aphaenogaster floridana
GTGCGTGCGTGCGTGCGTGCGTGTGTGTGTGTGTGTGTGTGTGTGTGTGTGTAGGAAGTTGATGCAACGCAACGCTTAAATTGTAGCTCGCGCCGAATGTTGGCATCTCGTCGAAGATTTAAACATCGATAGTCAGTCGTGTCGTACGTATTGGCGCAGAAGTTAGCGTCCGATTACCGTACCTATTACGCGCCCAGATAACTCCTGACCTAATAATGCGACCTTCGTGCATTCCGAACGCGTCGCTCTTGCGAATTGCATTTGCAGACGGCTGAAGTGAGCACGGTATCGTCGCGCGTCGATGCGAGATCGAAATCTGCGCCTATCGTTAATCGTGCCACGGTCGTATGTACGCAATGACCAAAAGTTTCCAGCCGATTTGCTTAATGACGAAAGCCCCGGATCGTGCAATCGATACTTCATAATATTATATATAATTTCTTTTTATTAACTGTTTTATATACTGTTTTCTACACGGAAAAAACGGTTTTGCTGAAGTATCTAAAAATTTGGCTAGGTACAGATCTGAAGATAATTTTGTTACACTATCAAAAGTAACTATGTAGAATGCTCAAATATAATGACAATGCTGCAAAACATTTTGATATTCCAGTAACTATTTTGGACGTCCTACATAATTATTTTTTAGATCTGTATCTGGCCAAAGTTTTAGGTATTTTAGCAAAATCATTCTTTCCGTGTAAGATCTCCGATCGTGAAAAGAAAGTTAAGATTTAATAGAAAATAAAGTTAAACCTAAGTTGTTACAACGTTGTTTAACACTGGTAACATATCGTCACGTTATAGTATAGAAAACGGTAGTCGATCGTTAGTGTATCATTAGCAGATATTGTTGCCTATTACATTTCTCACATTTCTAAAGGCCGTATTGGCTGACGATCGCGATTTCGCACTACTACGCCTACATCGTCGTACTTTGAATTGTCCGCAGCGTTATGCGTTAGGATGACTCGGGCGTTAGCTGCCTATAGCGTTTAGATTTTATGTTACGGCATCGTTACGGGGTTATAATGGTGTCGACTGCGTTTCCCGCGTAGTCAACGTGAGTTGGCGCGATCGCAGAGTAATGAAGTACCGTATTATGCCGCTAGACTGAACTTCAGCCCGTCATCCTGTAACCTCATTTCTAATAAGCGGTGAGTATTTATCAAATTAGCGTCACAGGTAACTTCGATAACTGCCTCAATACAAAGCGCGATATTGCTGCGACAATGAGTCCCCGAACTCCTGTCAAAGAGCTATTATATCTGACACAAACTTATGCAGTACAAGTAATTGCTTTGTCTGCATTATCAGTAATATTGACATTGCTTAGATATAGAACAGAATCTATCACGAGTTTACATTGTGACTAATATAAAAATATTAGTAAAAAAATATTGGAAATTTGTTTGATTTCATAATATGCAACCAATATATCACTATTAATTGATAGTTTACGATTATCACATTCTCTTTATGAACGAGAAAATATGAATCAATAAAAGAAGTTGACAATAACATTGCGAGTTGAAGATTGATTATGAATATCAATATAATTAAATGAAAATAATGGTAAATATTTTAAATATAAAATTTTAATAAAAAAAGTGTATTTGTTAGGTGTGTACTTTTATATAAATTTTTCTCCTATTATTTTAGTTTCTTTATAAAACGGATTTACATATCGGCTTATGCAGTAAAACCTGCATGTGCTCTGTGAAACCTGAAATAGATATATCATGTTTCACAGAGCCGATATGTAAATCCGTCACTGATTGCGGTATTAAGATATACTGCATTGTGTTTTCTCTTGAATTATATAGCATCGGTCTGTGTGCACAACCTTGATTCCCGGTCTTGCATTGTTCGTAGTTGAGTCACGTAATAATATAACGGATCGCCCGGTCTTGAAAAATGCAACGCGCATTTGGCGGTGCCTTTTACGAAAGAATTTGCGGATATAGCGAGTGCATCAGCGTATCAAATATACAAGGTGCTTCTGAACTATGCCGCGGTACCCCGTATAACGAGACGGCGGTATCCTTTATAAAATTCTGAGAGAAGCATTTGTAACCGCGCGATTCCGGCGTCTCGAGATTTCCACGTCGGAACGCTCGAGTACTTCAGCAAACGTCAAGAGGAAAATTGCTCACGCAGACTTTTACTTTGGCGTGCGCTATTAAAGCGTAATAAACTGCAAAAGCAGATCTTCGTGTCGTTATAAAAATTCTCACCAGACAATAATATGTCGTTTTGCAATTTGTGTAGTTGTATTTTCGGTTTGACAGTTGCAACTTCAGCTACTTTTCCCTTGTTTTTATTTTGATTAATTTAATAATGAAAAACGTATTTATTAAATGTTTATTTACAATTTCTTAAAAAAAAAGATATTAAACTAGACAAAAAAAGATATATAATATTTTTTTGACCTGTAACTTTTTTAGTACACACTTTATTTAGCAAAAATTTAATAGTAGAACAGCATTTTTTTAAAAAATTTATTTTTGATATTACATTTTTCGGGGTAATTAAATCTAATTAAAATTCTGCTGAAGTAAAGTTTGCTGAAAATAGAACGAAGAAAAATGTTTTGCAGTCTTATATCTTAAATATTACATTAAAACTCTTCTGTTCAAATATTTTATAACTTTAAAATTTTGATGTTTTTGTTAAAGGAAAATTAATTTTAAATTAACTAAAAAATAATGAGAAAAAAGGAATAGTAAAAATCCTGCATAATATTAATATACTATTTGTCGTAAAGTACGATTAAATTAATTAAATGGGTCATTTTATATAATAGTGATAGCTACTTTATTACAAACAATAGATATTTGTATAACAATAGAATACATTTTGCTTATCCACTAGAATATACATAATTTATTCTAGATTTTAGATACATGACAAGAATTACAAAGAGAATTGACAAAAGATCATATTGAGAACGATCAATCAATAAAAATGTTAATCATAACGACACATGAAAATATTATCAAAAGCAATTTTTGCAGTCGCCTCATTATGCTTTAATCCTATCGGGGTGTAAAGAGTTACGAATGGCGAGCTTAAATTACGCGGAAGGGCAGTTAGTAAGTACTACGGTTACTGCGTACGTAGCAGGGTCATCGATCACCACGTCCAGGGTCCTGCGTTCTTTATTCGCAGAATAAATGAGATTCATTATGACTCCACGTATGCGTCAGTCCATAAAAAAGGGCACTGGCATTTTATTTATTAATACCACAGTCAGTACGTCGCCAACAGAGAATACGTGATTTTTATCCGGCCCTCATTTTCGATGCTTCCAAGCTACCGTTTGTCCCGTAATGAACTCACTATCGTTCCCTGGGATCTATAATAGCCTACAAAACATTTAGATTGCATCATTTTTCGCTGTCTTTTTATGCGTATTTTTATGAAAACTTACTATTGAGTTATTGTTATTAATGCGACAGATTATTATAGACAATGTAAATTAATTCTTTGCTTTTTGCTTATTTATTCTCGTGAAATTTGAGATATATTATAGAGCTTACTATGCATTTAATATTAAATATCATCTTTGCAATCAATTTAAATCGCAGGTCTGAGGATTTAATTTAGCCCCATATTAGGATTGAATTTTTTTGAATATATCAATATATATTAAATTTCGATGAAACGCCGAGCCGAAATTTCTGCGTAACGAGGTATGTTAAATCGAGAGAAATATGTAGCGTGAAACTTCTCTCTTTTTTTAGTTATTTTACATAATAGATAGGGACGATATGATGGCGCTTATGCACATTCTTATTTTACATTATCGGCACGTCGGTCGTTAAGTATGCCCGGGATAAAATTTAATCAATTACGCGAAAGTAAAGTGAGAAGAGAAACATTAAAACACAGATGGTAATTCCACCTACACTGCGCCCCTTTAATTTAACGAACATTCCTTGAGACAATTAGGAACTTTCGTTCTAAAACTTAGTTTTGACGCATGATGAATTAATCGGATTTTACTCATTATCACGTTCTTAGGAGTAATCACCGTGTCTACCATTTCTCAAAGTTTTTAATTATCCTTACGAAGGAGTAATGTAGGAGGAGGACATGCGCGCGTACCTATGTATTCCGCAGCGTAAATATAGGACGAAATAATATTGCAAAATATTTAGTACGAAATACATTAACTTTCTATCGATGCGCACTTCTTTGCGATATTTTTCAGAAAATAAATGAAAGATCAATATGCAATCCTCTTAAAACTATTCCTCTTAAAACTATCGTAACGTTACTTTCGCTCTCGTGTCAGAATAGCACGTAAAGACGATGTTTTCGATACTTGTATATTAATATTATTATTTATTAATATATAGAATTATTATTAATATATAATATTATTTAGACACACAAAAACTTGTATTTCATGATAGTCGAGCGTTGAGCTAGAAAAAAAAGAAATGTTTATGTGCTGCACGCACAAGCGATGCGCATTAAAAAATTTTAGTTGTAAAAAAATTAAATCAATAAGTTCTCTTTTAATATCTCTCTCTTTCAATTTTAATTAATTTTTTTAACACCAGTTTTCTGATACTAGTTTTCTAATATCCAGTTTTCTAATATCAGACGACGACTGCACCTTCGTGCACTATAATTATCGCTTGTAAAATTGTTTCATTAATTTCTCGGCAATCTCACTTAAATGTCGTTTATTATATCCGAATAAAAAGCAGGAATTTTCTTCAGGAATTTATTTTGGTCTATTGTACGCTCGAAAAAAGTACATTTTATTTTTGTATTTCACAAATCTTCGAGGTCATCGCTAAATCGCCAATGGATATCTCCGTTGCTGAGATTAAACGACTCTTCCATTATCTGCTCGTTTATTCTCCTCTAGAAAAATACACAGAAATCTTGGAGGAACAGGATCGATTGAAAGGAGAGCCGGGTCTGTCTTTTCAAAATTGCTCAGCCAGTTTCCTTCCTTCTCCTAGCAATCGTGCTTGGTGCATCGGTAATGGAAGCGTCGTTTTTCGGGTTCTTCTACGAGAGGGTCGAAATTGTCATCGAAAATCAAGCGTCGAATCCTTTCTACGTAGGCAAAGAATACCGGAGCGAGAAAAAGAAAGAAAGAGAGAGAACAAGGAAGAAAGAATGAGGGGTAGAATCAATTTACGCGTTACGCCGAAAGGAATAAGAATTTTTGCGCGGTGAAGAAACGAAATTGAAATGCGACGCGGACGCAAACGGCTCGACAGCGACGCTCGTTCGACGGAAACCCCACGGAATCTCGAAACGACTGAAATATCGACACATCCAATACAGGCCGCGGATATATTTACCCGGTGCCCGGGTTACCGGTGCACTTTTTTTTACGATCGGCCGGTCCCCTGAATTTTTTATGGCTCTGGCATTTACATATCGGAATATCCCGCGAGCACTAGGCCGGATTGGGCTGAAATAACTCTCGCTTGCGCGTCTAAATTCCAGCGCAAGCTGTTGCGATCACAAATACGTTACGCGGATCTGTAATTGCTTCTTTTTAAACAGTTCCGTTTCGTTCTGTTTGCTAAGTTGGTTCTTTCATATACATCTGAAAAGCAATTGATTTTTTTAATTTTTCCAACGGTTAAATCTCTATAGAAATTCTTAGCTCAGTTTGGACAACATATATATGTATTATTCTTTATTTTCTTTAGTCTACTTAGAACTTTTATTATCTTTGGATCTTTACTCGTATAACTTTTTCAAAATGTTAGTCGAAACTTGCGATGTTTCAAAGACGCGCGATTACGTGCCGCTTTTTCGCGATAGAAGGTAACTGATTTCCATGTTTAGCATGGAAGAAAGATCACCGTAGACCCAGGACGCATCTTCTTTTGTACTTTGACCGAAGAAGTTTTCTCGAAGGCGAAAGCGCAAGGGGCAGCTATTTTCCGTGAAAATTGTAGTCCCTAACCTTGTACATGCATATTTCATTCGGCACGGCGTAAGCCGCAGGCCAAGGGAGACATTTCTTCGCTTCTTCTTAGCTCCGGCTAAGTCGCTCAAACTTGCCCGAACTTTGTCCGATTTAACCCTTCGCGAATTCAGCTCTTTTGCACGCTTTTGTTTCTCTTACAGTTGAGCTATGATAGTTTAGCTTTTGAACTCGTTTATACGGGATATCCTATAGCTATAGCTAAGGCGTTATTTATAAATGACAGCTTTTTTGAAGAAATATTTTAACATTAAATATTAAATATTAATTAATTAACAATACATGCAGGATACTTCAATTATATTTTCTTATGATTGTATTTAGTTGCAAAAGTATACTGTTTTAATTCCATTATTTCAAATATACATTTGAAATAATTCAATAAACGTTTTTTGAAAACATACTTCAACTTACTCATATTTTACAGTATTACGTAGAAACTCACATTTATTTTCGAACTTCCAAGACACTGCGCTCGCGTTTTAATGGCTACTACTCCACATAGGTAATGCTCGCGCTTTAACTATTTTTATCTCTTTTAAAATCCATTTATTTATTAGCTCACTTACGGGGCTCTAACTTTTGCTCTCATGCATATATTCTGTGTGTGCTCGAAGTAATGTACCGTTGGGTGTCGCGCACATGATTCATACCAGCGCACGAAGTTGCTGGTCGTAAGTGTGTCTGCTTTTACGGGACTCTATGGGGATCCACCCACTTTGGACGGTAGAGAATTTGTGAGAAATTGCCAGAATTCATTACCTCCGTGATTGCGTTCCCTCGCGACCGATCTCCTGTAGGTCTACGCGCCGCGTTGAAGCACGGCAACGGCCAATCAAAATTCGTACGTGCCGGTTGAGAATCGTGAGTTGATGCTCACTCTTTCACGTATGTTTTTTTTCCGGGAATAAAGTTTCTAGTCACGAGTCTCTTTTTTTAGCGACAGCACGTTTAGAAAGCAGCGTTATTGTACGTGGTGAATTTGAAAAAAAAAATAGAGCTTTACCTCGGACGCGCGTGCTTGCAGTTCATCAAAGTACATGAAGCGCGCGCTGAGTTGTCCTTTTCGCAACGAGTATTCTTTTTTGCATTTTGTTAATAGTATGAAATAAAATAATAAACTATCATTTATTACTAATCTTCTCTCTCTCTCTCTCTCTCTCTCTCTCTCTCTCTCTCTCTCTCTCTCTGTCTCTATTGATATCATCATAAAGTTGTTAGTTTTAAAAAATATATACATCCAAGTTTATTAATTTATACAGAAAGGATCTCGAATGTTCGGTCGCATTATCGGGCAAATTTGTTCTCCGCTCCGGAATTATCCCGTAATGCGAAGTCATGTTTAATTGCCTTGTCCACTGA
Organism: Aphaenogaster floridana; assembly: GCA_003063835.1. NCBI lineage: Eukaryota > Metazoa > Arthropoda > Insecta > Hymenoptera > Formicidae > Aphaenogaster > Aphaenogaster floridana. The sequence continues at coordinate 57,314 of NJRP01000065.1, forward strand.
CGTCTGTCTTCCCACCGACCTTAGGAGCGACGTTACCGAACAAGCGATTAGCAGGCTTGTCGTGGTTTATGGACACGAACGTCCCGTTATAGTTTGCTCGCGATGGGTCACTCAGTAGTTGGTTTCCGCAATGATTCGTCAGCTACACACGACCAGCATATCGTTTGTAAGATTCGCTGAAGGAATACATAAGCGAGACTTTCGCTTATGAATAAAGGTAGTTTTATGTATGTGAATGATTTTAAACATGAGCAAAGATTTGTTTGGATGTTATTTTTCCTTGCATTATTATTTTTGATATTAGATATTTCGGGAATTAAATATGAAATTAAGACGATAATAAAATAAAATTCACGTGATATGAAATACAGACGTCATCTGCGGGTATCTATTTTTCCTATTTGCAACTATTTAATTTCTAATAACTATATTTCGACTAAAATTTGATTTGAGAATGAAGAAATCTTTTTCAATACGGTCCTGGATATTGATATAAATCTTTTGAAACGTCCTGTAAATAATTGTCCTGTGTATAATTGGTCGGCTGTATGTCTGTCAATTCCAATGGCAGTGTTATATATGTTTACGTAAAGGATATCTACGGACGTACGTTACATAAGGCTCGATGAAATTCTTAGAATTCGAAGTGCTCACTGCGAAGAATATCGTGCCTTCTGAAAACCTTTTATAACAGCGAAAATTGATAAAAAACAACGGCATTTTTACTGACGGCGGGAAGGAAAATGTGTACTTTAGGAGTTCTTTTTCTTTTGCCTTTGAGCTACGTCGCAAAGGGTAACCGCATCGATCGAGAGGAAGTGCGAGCGCAGTTACAGAAATTTCAGCACGCAAAGGTTGATCGACCTGCGGTTCCGCCTTTCGTGACGCGTTTCGCCGCGAGCGCGACCTTAAAACAAAACGAGGGGAAACGAAAAAAAATAGAAATACGTGTAACGTTTTCTTTCTGTGCGGAGACAAAAGCTCCGTTTCCTCTCTAGACTCCGACGAACCGCCTGGAGGCTTCCAGCGAACCGCGTCAAGGGAAGCTACCGCTCTTCTCAACGCAATGTGGAAACTGTCGTCAAAGCTTCCTTACGCGACTAGGAGAGAATAAAATTGCTAACGATGCGCTAGAACGTCTGAACAATTTGTTATCGGAGAACATTTTAGGTTTCGAGTCGCGTATAAATCATAAATTTGCGTGAGCTAAATAACAAAGCTAATTAAAAAGATTTTATACATACATTCAAGTATACCAAGTGCGATAAGCACAATGTAACATATGGTCAAAATTAACGAAGTGCTGTAGATCACTGTAAATATAATTCCCATAAATATAGAAATATATACGCAATTTAAATCGAAATAATCACGTCGAACGCAATTATGCTGGCATAATTGTGCCGCATAACGGTATAATTATGCCGCGTGGGTGTGCATAATTGAATTCTGATTTCCGTTCGCTGTACATTTTGTAACGAACGAATTATCTCCGGTCGGTAATCCATTTTGGAAAATGCCCCGCAATTAGAGCTGGTGTCAAGTGGCGAAAAGTAAATCACGTCACGGGACGAAGTCCGAAGTTTCGCGCACGCGACGAAACGCGGTTCGACCGCGATCTTCGATAGTGAGAGAGTAACTCTTTGTTTTTGCGCGTTCCTGGAGTACATCGTTACGGCGGCGGTGGGCAGAGGCTAACGGAAAAACGCTTTAATTTACCTGCGGCCGACGGGGGAAAGGGGTGTCGACGAAAAAACATCGGTGCGGTTTAATCAACGTAAATACCATCGACGGTGAGCGGGGGTGAAGGGTAGTTTGCCCCGCGCTAAAAAAGACCAACGGCCGCCTCTTTCATGGATCGCATTCGCGGAAAATCGAAGGAACGACACCCCGTACAATTTTTATCGTTTCGAATAGATTAGCCGCCGTCTCGATTTTCTGGCTATTATGTCACGGTCTTTTTAATTACTATTACGGTGGCCGCTATATTATCGCGCGGAAAATATCGTGGGTTTTTTCACGCGACATCGTCCGAGGATACTTTGCACCGTGATTTAGTTGCGCGTGTGCTAAAAGCAAACAAACAAGTAATTAAAAAGTTTAACAATCTACGGTCTCTTATTTTCTTACGTGTTTTTCTTCTCTTGTTTAGTGTGAGTTATGTGAAACGTATTTTATTTTGTTACTTTGCATTTGGATGATTCACCTTCTCCAACTTCTCCGAAGTATATATCCCATGTTAAATTACGAGTATGGTCGTTTATGACATAGGTAATGCACACTATATCATTAATATTGTGAGATATTATCTCGCGTGGGCGGACATTAGGACACGATTGCCTTCTACAAGACATCGTCGAAAAGTAAATATTCAAAGTAAAATTTATATTTTTTAACTGGACATGCCGAGCAGTAACAAGTCGATTTATACATAGCAATAATGATATGTTGGATAGATATTTGTTTCGATAATCTTATATACTGTTAGGTAAATAAATTTTTATAAATTATTTTGTTTCATTTACGGATATAATTGCGATTAGTAATATAATTTGTGTAATATAAATTATGTTTTGTATTTTCTTAATATATCATACAAAAGTTATTTTTATATTTTTTTCTGAAAATTTTTTTATATGAAAATCATTCAATCTTACCATGTGTGTGAAAAATCAATATTTTATTTAAAATAAAATTCTGATAATGTGGAATTGTAATATTAGTTAAAGATCTTCGGTAAAAGTTTATTAGAGAAGATTTATGCTCGTTTTGATACAGCATTTATAGAACAAAAAATTAGATCTGTTTTCCAATAAGATTACTCTTTGGACCATTATTGTTCCATAAATTTTAATTCTGTCTATATAATTGCTTGGTGAATGAGAAATGCAACTTGTCGGACTTTTTCGAGTGTACCGGGTGTCGACGCAAGTCAACATGATGATTACAGTATGCTCGACTTCCGGAAGCAGGGGAGAACAAGCAATGACCTTAGCAATCGACGTGGTCAAGCTCGCTTCCTCGATGACCGTCGTCGGACTGATAAACTTCGGAATCGCAGAAACGATTCTCTCAATTCCTCGAAAAGATAAAGAGTTATCGATTTATTAATATCGGAGTGTGCCTGACATTTGTTGTCGTGGAATTGATAAGGCCACATCTGAAATTGATCGTACGCTTAAATTCAGATATAGAAGCGGCCGGTTAGGCCAGAGTTATATTAACGAGAAAGGTCGCTGACCGCACGCGGTCGTATCAAGATACGAACAACGCGTACGTAGTTAAATTATAGTTATGCTTCGGGTCTCGTCCGGATGGAGTATTACTT
>NJRP01000065.1:60741-159999 GCA_003063835.1 Aphaenogaster floridana
ATATATCATACAAAAGTTATTTTTATATTTTTTTCTGAAAATTTTTTTATATGAAAATCATTCAATCTTACCATGTGTGTGAAAAATCAATATTTTATTTAAAATAAAATTCTGATAATGTGGAATTGTAATATTAGTTAAAGATCTTCGGTAAAAGTTTATTAGAGAAGATTTATGCTCGTTTTGATACAGCATTTATAGAACAAAAAATTAGATCTGTTTTCCAATAAGATTACTCTTTGGACCATTATTGTTCCATAAATTTTAATTCTGTCTATATAATTGCTTGGTGAATGAGAAATGCAACTTGTCGGACTTTTTCGAGTGTACCGGGTGTCGACGCAAGTCAACATGATGATTACAGTATGCTCGACTTCCGGAAGCAGGGGAGAACAAGCAATGACCTTAGCAATCGACGTGGTCAAGCTCGCTTCCTCGATGACCGTCGTCGGACTGATAAACTTCGGAATCGCAGAAACGATTCTCTCAATTCCTCGAAAAGATAAAGAGTTATCGATTTATTAATATCGGAGTGTGCCTGACATTTGTTGTCGTGGAATTGATAAGGCCACATCTGAAATTGATCGTACGCTTAAATTCAGATATAGAAGCGGCCGGTTAGGCCAGAGTTATATTAACGAGAAAGGTCGCTGACCGCACGCGGTCGTATCAAGATACGAACAACGCGTACGTAGTTAAATTATAGTTATTCCAGATTGCGTAGAAGAAAATTGAAGAAAGAATATCTCCTGGCTTATCCCACTAATTATAGCAACGCAGTCGGGATGATGTAATAAGAAAGTTGGAAATGGAGTGTACAGCTGGTCTTGATGAGAGAAAGCTTCTGCCGACCGGTAGTCGCGCAAACACGCTAGAACATCTTAATGAGTAAATAAATTATTTGCAACGCTATACAAACAGTAGTTGCCGTACGAAATTTCAGAAAAAGGCAGGCAAGTAACGGACACGAACCGTTACTTGGAAAAGAATGCAAGGATCAATATCTTCGTTTTGCTGAGAATGCAACTGCATTTAACCGTTCATTTTAACGGTGCTTACTGAAGTATTGAGCATGGAATTATCAATAATTAATTCTAAGATTAATTCTTAACTGTCTGCGAAAGAGAGAAAAATAAAGAAGAAAATTATTTGATCTAGCATTAAATTAAACTTGCATTGCATTTTCAAATATCTTTATCGTCGTCTCTAAAAGTATACTGTTGCAGAAATATTAATAGGCAAATATTAATAGACATATTGATCGACAAATATCAAAATGGCATTATTACTTAAGGAATAGAATTGTTTTATCGATAAGTGTTTTCAAAATTATCTACTGAAGAATAAAGAATGAATTATTTTATTGCTTATTTTTGCTGTTTTGACGTCGAAACGTTACGTCGATAGAAATAGTTTTTCTTGTGAATGTTTGAAAAGAAGTAAAAGCGAGGGACGATTGGCTAATGGGAAATTCTGGGGACAACTGGCTTTTGCGGCGTCGCGCAACTATACAATGCCAGCGGGCGATTAGCCGGTCTTATCTTGCACTCGAGAGTGCTCCAAACTACCGACGCGAAAATGCGGTCGGCTCGCTACGACGACGTTCTCCGGGGACGTATTTTCCGTTCGCGAAAGCCTCGAGAGGAGCGCGGAAAATGAGAGGCGGTGGCAGAAGCGACGAAGACACGGCAGGAACTGTAACGGGTGGAACGGGACACTCGCGGAAAGTAAGACGAATAGAGTCGTGTTTCACGACAGAAAGGATCGGAGCGAGAGAGGGAATGAGGAGAGATACACGAGGAAAGGGATCGACGAGGCGGACGAGAGGCAGAAGGTGGGAGAAAACGACGTGCATTAACGATATGATGGACGGCAGACGCGGACTCTGTCTGCGATACCTTCACCGTAATGCGCGAAAGAGAGAAGGAGCACAGGGGGAACGCGCGTATCCATTCGACGCCCACGCGACGAGCTGCTTTCAGAAACGACACCATCTCCGGAATAAGATGATATAAAGTATGCGTGAAAACTCAAACACTTCATCGTTCGACGGTGGTCGACGCGAAGCGGAGAAGCAGATTAATCTCCGAGCTGAGTTTAATCCGTTAAAGCGTATTAAAAAGGAACATTATTTACAGATTGCAAGATTTAATTCGTGGCGTTTAAAATGCGCCATGCAATTGCTTATATTCCCCATATGCGATTTCTATTCGATCGATTGCTTAGAGATTAATAATTCGCGTGGAATGAACTCTCGCTTCTTTTTTCTCTTCATGGTCATTCTGCGTACATTTTTCACGCAGAGTGACACGGAAAACAAGGAGGGATAAGGGATTCACAAACATGCGGCTTTATTACGTAACCGTAACAGGTTGCCGGTTATTGTAAGGCAAAACACCGATCGTCGGTGGGGGGCAGAGACGGGAGGGGTACGCAGAGTACCGTGCCACTCTGCGTTATTGCGGAATTACCGTATATGTACGTACGTCGGAACGCAAACAGTGTCTGCACTCAATCCCGAGTGCACGACCCGGCATGGTTTTGAAGCCACCGATGCGGCTTCGATATCGCCGATGATTACTATCGCTGATATCGTACTCGTGTCTCGCTGTTACGTCACGATCGGCTCATATCGTCGGAGAATACACCGTTGTACTCCGACGTTTTACCAGTGCGAAGGGATTGTCGCGGTGTTTGCAGATTGGCATGCAGTATGCATTCGGGAAATCGATAATGTACATTGCGGCCCATTTTTTTTACACGCTCAGGAGGCCATAATTGCCTTGATGCAATTGTGAATTAAATCTTGGTTGCTGTTATCAATCGCCAAAAATATTCAACTCTCTTACGCTAAACTACTCGGTTGTTGAGTAACTATAATATTTTACGTGTATTTTTACGTAATACATACGCATGACATAAAATTATCTTTTGTGATAATGATTTGGGTAAATTCTCTCTCTCTCTCTCTTAATTTATCATATTGTTTTTATTTTATTATTGGAAATAATAATATTCTATTTTAATTGCTATCTTTTGTATTATTAATGCAAGATAGTAATGCGCTTGTTGCATCTAACGGTACGTATATATTCGTATATTATTTTAAACTGTAACAGTATCGAAGACTGTTCGTATGTACAAGTTGGTGCGTGACTTGTTAAATATAAGAGCGATTATGTGGAACATAGCTCGAGGTAGTTTAATATAGCGTGACAGCCGTGCCGAACACGCCGGTATCTCGAATAATTCGTCGTCTCTTATTCGTTGAAATTATTTTCTCAAACTGTGACTCAATTCCGTATGCAGAACACGGTAGCAATAGAGGACAACGTCGCGTTTTATTATCCGCGACAATAATACGAGCGTGGTGGTAACTTTTGCAATTATGATCCGTAACAGGTAGACACATGGTCCCACTTAAGAATATGGTACTCTGTTCAACGGCATAGCGTTTTAGAAACTTCTCTTAACGGACTTCCGGTAGTAATCCTAGCGGTAACGTTATATTCATTGTCCACACTAGGGTTTCGTTGAAACGTGAAACGTGTGAAGCACAGATGAATGTTATTACAGACTAAAAAGCGGCAAATGTAATTACTAGAGCGATTAATATTGAAAATAAAATTTACCTAAAATTTAGATGTTACATCTTGCGCGAAGAAAAATATTATAACTTAAAAGAATTTTTCAGACGACTTTAATAAATCAAGTCTATAAGTAAAATGTATATTTTAAAATATTAGGGGATTAAATTTTCTATGCTATTTGCGATACATTTTATCGATCTAATTAACTTTATTTTATTAATTTTATTGATCTAATTCTTTTGATTCAAATGAAATTCAGTCTATATTCAGTCAAATCTAATTATTCTCGCTTTTTATGTGTACAAAAAATTATCGTAAAAGCGTTATTTTTATAAAATAACGAGATTGCACGAATGTTTACGCTTTTTGTAAAAATAGACAAATATGATTTGTGATAACGCGACCATACTAAATTCCTTTTATCAAATGCACTCTTGCTCGCGTTTCATCGTCGGATGAAATATATATGTATGTGTGCGCGATTTTAATCAAATTTCATTCACAAAGTGTTTCCGATAAAATCGCCGGACATTCTCCGGGCAACGACGCCGCTCACCGCGCGGCCGACGTCTGTTATCGATTATGCGGGCAAACTTATTAGACAGCGATTAGCCGTTATTCGCACGCAACACGCTGACCCTGTTTCCTCCGGTGGCGAATCCGCATGTGCACACATGATCAGCCGCAAACCGGCGGCGGTATATCCCTTGTCGCAAACGTCGCGTCGCCTCCCCTCGGATCCGACTCTGCCCCTTCGCTAGGGTACATATGTTGAATACATACGCACGCGTGCGTGACCGCCGCTGCGTGTACTTTGGATTATCCAATGGGATTGCGAACGCGAAATGCGTATGAAGCAGCCTGACATATATTTGGCGTACGCGAGAGTAATTCATATTGCGCTGAAACTACATAAAATAGTTGTATCGTGTATGATATTAAGCCATATATAAAATGAACGGATAAAGAGGATGAAGAAAATGAATGAAAATTGTAGAGAGAAAAAGAATTTTCATATTTCATATTTTTGATACATTTTAATATTTTAGTTACATTTCTCTAAACATACACACATACTCTCTCTTTCTCTTCATCAGCAATAAACAAATTATAATTTAGATATATATTGAAAGGAACACGAATACATATAGAGATTTGTTTTACAAAATATTTAATATAATTACAAAATAATTACCAAATTTGTAATTGTACAACTTTATACTGTCGTTGTGTACAAATATTTAAAATTTAGACATTAATTTAAGGAGACAATGCATGGTACTATCAAGTGATGCTCACAAACACAATATTCATGCGTCATTATCTTTGGACAGTAGTCGATTCGCTTTAGAGTGACATTCTCCATCGCATCTCCGTGTGTCTACGTGTCTCGAACGCCTGACACGTAGGTGTAGCAGCGGTATATGTAGCGTGACTCGCAAGGCGAAACGTGTAACGCATAGCGAAGCGTGCGTTACGCACGTCGGATCAGCATCTGTCTTTCCCTACAGCAATCCTTCTCAGATCTCTCAAATTGATCGGCGCACATATTTTAGATTTTCGTCTTGGGAACGTCGCACCTCGGTGCATTACTCGTCTCCCGTAATTTTCGCCTGCTCGCGTTTCGATGGACATACTAACGTCAGATTCGCAATGATTTATGTACAGTTGCGAGAAAGTTCGCGCGACCTCAAGTTCGTCACGGTAATTAATGGCCCCGTTAATGGCTAACTAATCGATCGAGGTTACATCAAGGCAGACCAATCACCGCGCAATGCGACAGATTGCCCGCATAAGCAGGACATCTCAGACCATCTGCAGGATGTATCTAGCGACATTACATTACGCCCCTTAACACACATTAATATAAGTGAATAGAAGTTGCTTGTTTTAAATTGTATTTGTGACATATACGCGTAACAGTCGATTAAAATTACAAAAATTTTCTGGGAATTATAGTTCTGAAACTTCATCTTCCTTTACTCCGAAAACATGAAATCGCGTATCTAACGAAGTAGCCATATGTGACGCAGATTTAAGGAGCACGAAATCAGCGTTTCTACGTCTTGCCGATCTCGATTCGCGGTTTCCACCGTATTTCGTCCAATAGTCCTTTCCAGAAACGTGGTTGGATGACTTGACGATGGCAGCGCACTCCGAGATAGGTACCTGAAGAAGGATGGTCCGCGTGTTCTGGTCGAGGAGGACGGAAGGGAGGTGGTTATACACGCAGAGAGGCAAAGCGAGAACGGTTGGCGGTTGATTTGCTCGGTTTGGTCCAGACAATACCGAGACGGTGGCTTTGTCTCGTAGTAACGCCGTTCAAACGCTCTGCCTCCTTCGCCGACTCCTTACGGCTTGCAAATACACATATGAATGCATGCGTGACTTCACATATATGTAGCATACAGGCGTACACCAAACTCGCGCATGAGATTTCATCGTAAATTGTACGATAACGCGTCCGTTACCATCTCCCTTTGCCTACAAGTTTGTCCACCATCGCTGGCGAACAAGATCGGAGTCGGTTATTTGCGTGGGTTGTCTTTGATTCGGTATACAGGATATTCTGTGGATATCAATATATTTTCATGTATTATGATTATATATGTATTGATAAAAATAAAAAATGGGAAAGGAAATTCGAAAAGAGAAATTGTATCTTAACAAATAATCTCATAATAAAAAGAAAAATAAAATAGTTAACATCTGAATAAGTGACTGGATAATATCGAGAAAAACAAATAACGAAAATAACATGCAAGACGAGAGCGAGAAGAAATTGTAGAAATTGTTGCATTATTATTTGTATTTAGTTCTCCGCGGAAAAACAAAACAAAAATAGATAATCAGATGTGATGTGCAAAATGTACTCTGAGATAAGAAAATTTGCAACGCATTTGCAAAGTCTTGGCAGCATATTACCTTGCGGCGCATAATCTGCAGCCTGGTCCACATTGCAGCCTCTTTGACAGACCGCTACCGCTTGTCTGTCGCACTGTCGCTGCACCGTAAACTGTATACCGTATACGACCGAACAGTGCACAGAAACAGGATCTTGGCCTTTTCTTTCTTGGGTTTCCGTTGTGCTACTTCCGAATAAACGCGAGTATCATAAAATAAGTATAGTGCAATATGTATGTTACGTGCATTGTTCCTCTCCCAAAAATGTCTGTAGGGTTTATTTCCTTCTATATGGAGAAAAAGAGAAATAATAAGAAAAATATGAGAATACAGGATATTGGAATGTTAAGGATGAAATATTGCGCACGTATGTGAATTATATGTGGCAGAAAATCGTAAATTAGAAATCTGAGTGGATAAAAGTTTTAATTAATGAGTTAATGCAACGATACTGCGAACGGCTCAAATATTCCCGATAGGCTCGTGGGTCATTGTTAAAGGGCGTCGCCGGGATCGAAGATCACCATCCCAAACTGTCGACATAGGTTCTCCCCCTATATTACCTCGTTTCACGCTCGATCGTGCTCATTGAATTCGCGCGCCCCAATTTCGCGTCTCCGATATTTCGCGTCTTTGTCGTCGCGACTGCGAGGATGCATCGGTGACATATGTTACGCCTTCCATTCTCGCACCCTTCTCATCCAGTCTGCATCTTCCCCAACTACTCGCGCAATTTGTGCGATAAGTATACGGTGGACGATTCGTGCATCTGCTGCATCTTCGATGATTCGCGGCGCTTCGTTCCGGGGGCGTGAAATCGAACGGAAATCAATGGCGCATTAACGCAACTCGATTACGACCGTCGCGCGAAGAAGGACGCCCGTCTCGCTGAATGTTTAAAGAAATGATTATTACTTTTGCTACCATGGATACCAGCCACGAGCTAGCTGCGAGGCGAGGAAAAATGTTTAGGCAGAGATGCCGGCCATTACGTGCAGAAATATTGGCTCGTTCGATGAATAATGTCGGGTTTTCAACACGAACCCACGAAGTTACGCTATTGCGGTAAAAAGCGCCGGCTAATTCGCATATTTAGTCGCTTTGGAAATTACAGCGGACTCTAATTAGAATATTATATTACAGTTGCTTTATTTTTAATTAATCTTCTTTTGCAATCATTTCTTAAATATTTTTTTAAGTGATTATGAAAAATTAAACAATATGTGCAACGGCGCCGACACGAATGCTACAGCGCCAAAACATTACTCATCAGACGAGATTTGCTTAATACGATATACAAATAAACATACGCTACAACATTCTCAGCGATAAGCTTCTGCAGTGCGCAAAAAAGACGGGGAAAAGCTCGGTCAAAAATAACATGCGAGTCGTTGTTGCGGGTCAAGCCGTGTAAAGCTGAAAAGCGAGATAAAGGCAGAACAGTGCTGTGGCCGTTTTCCCGATTTGAGGGCCGCGTATTCACGTCGGCACGCCGGTGATTTTATTTTACAACGGTACCCCGCTAATTTGTCGCGTCGTACGACGGTGTTGTTCCGTGAAATTCCTTGCCGCGGAACGCGCGACGGCTATTCGTCATCGAGCGAACCTTAATAATTCTCCCGCGGCTATCGCGAGTACGCGAACCGCGCCCGCTCACATTCGGAACAACAGTTGGACAACTTCGGCGACCACGTTTCAGGCGGGCATATTCACGTTAAATCACGGCCGACCACGCACGAAACGGCGAGCGCACGTCCTCTCGACCGTCGCGAAAGATTCCGGATGGGCGGGCGAACGAGCCCTTTAACCCCCGCCATCTATATCGAGCTTAAAACTGTTTAACGGCAGTGCCGTTCCGTAAATTGCAATCCCTCCGACCCGACCGGCACTGCGAGCTCAGCGAGGAAGGCGGCGGCGAGGCGCCTCGGTTGCGAGATGAGATTTTTTTCCCCTCCGAGCTTGCTCCCGGAGTATATGACGGGATCCCAACGATGGGAGATCTAGAGGCCAAGCTCGCAATTGAGAAGAGAGCGTTGAGCGGGACGTAATTTTTATAAAATTGTAGCATGAAACGCGAATGCGGTGAGCTTTATCGTGGTAATATCCCGTGAAATTGCGTATGTACATTTGGCACGTTAGTGTGGCATGTGCAGATTTTATGGTTTCACTGTGTGGCAGTGGTTTAACTCAGCTTTTTAGAAACTTGAGAAAATCAATCTTGAGATTGCGGAAATATTTATATTAATTTTTCCAAGAACTTGAAAATTATTAACTTCGACATTTTTGTATCAAGATTTTCGATTTTTTAATTAATCTTTAGAATACATTATTAGAATGTCGTACTATGAACCCAGGACTTATGAAATACTCAGTATATACATATATTTTTATTACAAAGGAATCGGTATACAATGGAGAAGCCAAGCCGCGAATTCGGACGTTCAATCTTTTAAATGGACTGATTCCAGCGAGTCACTTTAATCTCTTAAAGGCTCGCCTTCGCGCTTGTTCGCACCATGAAATCGCTGCGAATAAGTTGGTAGATTTGGGAAGTTCGCGAGCGTGACTGAAATCGAAGTGGAAACGGTTTACGATCGGCTACTGCCATTATATCGAATCTCTATATTCGAGTTTCATCCAACTTCACCGCTGCAATATCGATCCGCCTTCACGGACTCACTCGTCACTTTCTGCTCTCCTGTAAACTATCATCGGCGTAGCTAGATCTGTTTACACAGCCATCAGTTGACTGTCTTTTTAGTTTCATATCTGAAAGGCAGAAGGATGTACGAAACTCGTCTCCTTAACGGATCGCAAATATCCAAAGTAAATGCGTATAAATAATGTGGGAAAATCGGATGGTACAAAATTTCTTTTCCTTCTTCTTAGTTGTACTACGGTTTATTAATGGTTACAATGGATTTTAGAATATAAAGCGTATGAGTCTGTGAAAATATTAAACGCGCGCGCGAGATATTTACAAAATCATTCTCTTTGTTTAACGTCTGTCTCGAGAGTTCCCGTTTTTCGACCGTCTCAATTAAGAGTCAGCTAGTTTCCGACCTGCGAAAGTCAACACTCGAAATCTTACGTGGTCCAATCACGTAATGACACGCTTCGTTATTAGGATAAGAAAGTACACAATCAGCTGTCACAAACGAAACAAACATATACCAACGAATCTTTCCAGAAGATGCGATAATACATACAATTCAAAACGCAAAGAGAATTTAGAATATAATAGCGAAAATCTTTTACTACAATAATTAATTGCTTTAAAACATGTAATAATGTAAGATAACGTAGATTTTTAATATTTTTCTTTAAATTTAAAATATTTTTATTTTTGAAGATACAAATCTTGATCATATAATATTACATATAATTAGGATTATAAATATAATATTATATAAGTGTATTTTTATTATAATAGATTATTACTATTATAGTTTTTAAACGAGAACATTTATGTATATAACAATTTTTTATTTACTTTATTAATATAAACTTGCGGCATTTATTTTCTTGATTAAAACGATAGAAGCTGATAGTTAAACCGATAGTTTTGAATTTACTCTTTTCTGTTTTCGAGGAACAAAATTGCAGACTCATCACCAGAAAAGAATTAGTTTTTAATTAACTCTTTAGTTTATTCTTTTAAATATCTTTTCAGATACCACAGAAACTAAATATAACTCGAGCTGTCGGAAAACTTTTGACATAACATTTTACGTTATTCAAGCCACTGATTATAAATTGGAGCGTTATAATTCGTCCAGTTCTCATTCTTGAAGTAAAAGAGCGATGCCTCGGAGTTCCATAACTATCTGATGAGATAGTCGACCTGCATTTTTCTCCATTATTATCCCGAAGTTAAATTGTAATATTCAAATTCGCGAAATGATAACATTATTTTTAGAGTTTAAATTTGAAATGCAAAATTTTTCATGTTTTTTACTTTTTATATTTTCTTTTTAATATTTGAATGCATTTATTAATAGCGCATACACTCTTATCTTTTAATTTTTTATTATATCTTATAATTTTAGTTTAATTTTTATTCATATTATATATATTATATATATATTTTTTATTATATTAAGTAATATTATATAAATTATTATATAAATTACTATATTAAGTAAGTTAATTTATTATATTTTAAGTTTTCTTTTAGTTTCTTTATATAAAACTGTTTTTTTCAGTACGTATTTTTGGCATCTCGCATTTCTAGTTTATAAATACTCTGGTCAAATATATATCAGATTTGCTGAATTAACACTAATTTTCCAATCATTACATCTAACTTTTTTAAAATTATGAATGATAGTAATGAGATTAAGAAATTAGCTTGTTTCTTACGCGATATATTTAAGACTTGGGAATATTGACAATTTTCTGGTCATTGAATGTAAGTTAATAGTGCGTCTAACAAGTTCCGGAGTAATGTTTCTTACATAACTTCGACCGATTATTACACAGCAGAAGCTCCGTAATTCGTCTTTGTTTACGTAACTGAAGTAGAACGAAGACGGCCGATCCGACATTTTACAATAATACCCGACAAAATTGCTAGTGCTTAAGCGGAATGCTGATGTACTCGTGTACGTTCCGGAAAATCGTAAAAGGGGAAATTCGTAGGAATAAAGCCTCGCGAATGTGCGGTAGGACGTAAAGCTTAATTACTGTTAGTGCACTGGAGAAATCCTGGTTCTAGATTAACATTTAATTCTTTGGCGAAAGTGCGCCGTTTTAACCCTCCCCGGGCCTGGAAGCGGATAACAGGTCGTACATACCGTGTCGTAAATTCGGATAACAGCGAGCAACATGGCAGTTCGTATATTTAACGCACTATTCATTTTAACACGCAATGCCTCGATATTATCTCCCAATCCGACTTCGTAACGAATGCAGAATATTAACGAGAGAAAAATTTCCTAATAGCTTGACAGTTAACGCTTACTAAGTTTGTTATATTTTATATTGTTTATTTCATTACGCGAATGTCCGATATAATTACCGTAGATTATTATTCTGAGTGATCGTGGTAGGATATCATGAAAATAGACGTTGTGTGGATTATTGAAATAACACCGCACGCGATGCAACTTTGTTAAAACCGAGAGATAATTTAGTTATTGTCTTTCCATTGTTCACTGGCCAATTATCTGAAACCTTGTATTCTGCAAAAGTCAGAAATAATGAGTATCGTAATTAATCTTACCGTGCCATCCTGTATTTTAGGCAAGCAAGCGAATTGCAATGGCTCATGAAATTCTGAAAAAAAATTCCAATTACCCCCGTACGTTTGCGCTAATCAGATCTTTAATACTTTATTCGTCGGTAGAAATAGCTAAAGACACGCCAAGGCTGCATTCCGTGGTCGCAGTTATTAGACCTTCAACTAACACGCCTAATTGTGTGGCGCGTGACCCCTGACCCGCGCGCCTTACTCCCACGCGGACCATTATGTATTCTCCGTTCTGCTTCGCGCACGGAAATCGTCAGAAGCAACAGCCAGCGTGCTTAAACGAAGAATCGGTCGTTCGGCGAGGTGATTCACATAGACACACCGAGCATTAATATAAATTTCAACGGCGCGCTCCGCCGCATGCGGAATCGCGCAATGTGTCCCGCGTGTAGGTGTGTAGTCTCCCACACGAACGACGAGCATTAGTTACTAATTCACGCGACGTCCGCAACCAGTCTTCCAGTTTCGTCTAGAAACCGTCGCTTTTGCGGCTGTCACATGTGGAAATGTAACCGTTGCATACGGTTCGATATTCCTTTGCATACCTCGTAAATGACATCGATGTACTGCGCAAATTTACTGTTGAGATTCGTCGCGACAAAATTCCAGGGACACCTTACATGTTTGGGACATGTTACGAGTTATTGGAAATTTTAAGAGCTTCCATTAAATAACTTTTATATGTTCTATAAATTTTAATCAAGGATCAAATTCTGAGAAAGCGACAGTTGCAATTTCTGTATATTCTTTCAGGTGTAAAATATGGGAAAAAATATTTTCTAAAATATTTTCTAAAATATACTACCTTACTAAACTGACGAAACTACTGCAGACTAAAAATAATAACGCTAAAAAAACTGAGGGAAAAATATTTGATAGCTTTTTGTTCCGGAAGCGCTCCAAAACTGATTGAATTCAAAACACGCTGAGAGCGATAAAAAATACGGAATTTTAGAGCGAATGCACTTCACTGAGTTTACAGTGTACACCACCCTCACTCTAACCCAATCTAAAACTTGCCCGACCTTGATATAAACCGATCTGACTCCACCAAAAACGGCGTGTCTCTAATTTAAACTGCAAACGCAAAGCCAACGAATTACGCGAGTAGACGACGTTTTAACGTTTTGTGAATTTTTTAATCGAGCAGTATGTTCTTTTTTATGCTCTTCTTTTATATTTATAAAATTTTGTAATATTCTATGAAGGTCTCGTGGCGTTTCATTTATGTACGACCAACGACGTGATTTTGCGTGGCCCGACCACTCAGGAGTTAACTTCCTGTGTATACGCGGCGGTATTTTCAGTGCTGACTGATGCGACTGAACCAACGAATCTCGTCGTAGGTTCCTTAGCTTTCTCTCTCTTGGCGACGCTGTAATAAGCAAAAATAATCTCCGTGAGTAGCATTTCATCGGAGTCCTCGTTATATACGGTTGGATATAAAAGCACGGAGGCATAGGAGCGAACGCCACGGAGCTTTTTCAATCTGTCGGTAGGAAAGCAGCTCGCCGCGCGCGATAAGAATCGCAATTCTGTTCCTCGTCGATATAACGTTGAGAGTTGATTAAATTGCCCCGCTTCGTATAGGTATGTAACCAAGTAATATTAAACTACGGACAAGAGTTTTTAGCATATATTCGTACTGATTATAAAAGCCGGTAAATTCAAATATCATAAATAAACTCATCAAAATCCTTGTTGAATTTTGTGGGGTATAATGAATACTCCGAATTAATTAATTTTAATTAATTTCTGCGATACTTTATTCATCTCTGTTTTAACAAAAACTTTCCATCGCTAAACAGTACATGCACAAGTTTCACATGGAAATATAAGATATCTTATATAATGCGGCACATTTTATTTTTCATTAGTTAATTAAAACATGAATATTACATTGATAATTTTTATATTTTTGATTTAAATTGCAATAGCTCGTAAAGTTTATATAAAATATTATTTTTATTGGTACCTATTTTTATTAAGTTGCCATGCATTATCACATTAACTCTTAGTTATTTAGCATTGCAATTTTAAAATTGCTAAAAGCAGCTTTGCAGTTGTAAAATTCTTTAATATGATTAGTTTATACACTTATTGTTAGATCCAGGAGGAACCAAGGGCAAGAACCAATCATATTAAAGAATCTTACAGCAGTTGCAAAGCTGCTTTTTCTGCTAAACGCAGCCAATGGTTTGATATGAAAAGAAATATTAGCACTATAACGTACATAGCATGCGTGGCCGAAATCTGGCGTGATAACTCCTGATACAGCTGTGCAGCGTGTCAGCGATTGTGTTTCTTACTTAGCCGAACTGCTGTATTTTGCATAGCGTAACATGCGAGTTTGGTCTAATTGAGTTACAATCTGCAAACGCGTCGATGGTTTCGTTCGCGCGGAAGCTTATCGCGCTGTCGATGATAAAAAAAAACGAACGAACTGTTCCTTTTAGACGGTTTTGTCACGCAGAGGCGTATGGTCCTCTGAGCGCGAGTGACAGGAATTTGATTCCTATCGAAAATTGAAAAAGCTCTGTACTACCGCCGCGCAATCTTTATGGAGATGAAAACTACGGACCGAACAACACACAACGACAAACAAAAATCTGATTTCGCCCGCCGTCGCTCGGCCGAGTAACGCTTTTCAAATCGTCGCGCCGCATGTCATTCATATTCTGACGTATACTACATGGCTCGCGTAAGCCTAGTATGTTTTATGTTTGCTCCCGCTTGCGCTTCTACAGGACTCTGTTCACTTTATTAAACTTTAATCTTCGATTTGTCGTCGCTTGTGTATACTTACATTACTTGCAATCCCATCTGTTTTTACGAACTCAAAAAGTATAACATATATTTGGGATAATGTGCAGTATTAATTGACTTCCAATAGTCATATTTAATTATACAGAAGAGAGAGAGAGAGAGAGAGAGAGAGAGAGAGAGAGAGAGAGAGAGGATGAATAATAAAAAATGTCAATTTTATCCTTTCAAATTAGATTCATGTGGAATTACATTAGATCTGCCTATCTGACAGATTATGTTACATTTAGTACTTATTAGCAGAATCTTATTTCACCCAGTTAATCGAATATTGATCTAGCATATATTTTTTAAGATGGTTATAATGTGAGTAAGACGTTTCACAATTGGCACAATTTGCTTTGCATGAAATATTAACTGATTAACGTATTCTCAGGAGATTATCTTAGAGAGCTTTCTGTACTAAACAAAAGATAAATCTGATTATGAGCTGATAAATCTGAATATTGAATTCATGTCGATTAATTTTCAGTAACATGGAACGAGTGGAAATCACGCAAATGCGAATTATCATCTTTTATTTCGCGAGATAGCGCGTGCGCTTTCAAAATTTAATTAATCGCGCTTACACGACGAGAAATATCGGCCAGGTGCCGAAAATTAAATCGTCAATAAAGCCGATGCGGTGGAACGCGTCGACAACATTTGAAATTAACTATTATGTTGGTCGCGTCGGAGCGTGAAGCGGATTTCTGTTTCTATGTGTGTGTACCTACGTGTACAGATATCCGTACGTATAGACTGGACCTTTTATCCCCGTGACGGTTTCGGATAAAACGTCCCGATGGCCAAATAACTTCCATTCCGTTAAATCCATTTACGCCGAAAGGTCCGAGTATTTTGGAAACGAGCTCAAATCGGGTCGTAGATGCTCCCCATCCACGCCGCACAACAGGATCTCTCTCGTATTACCGGCCACCGGAATACGAGCTCACGTCGGTATCGAGGTCTGCATAGTCGACGTAATCCGCGGGTGCAATCACGTTCGCAAAATATCGGATGTACGAAGAAAGCTCAGCGGCGCGGCGTCGCGCTTAGAAACCGCGGCCGTATCGTTGCTCATCGAAGATCGTGGTGTGCTATTACAAGGTTTGCGCGCCGCGATGCAGGGATATCCGCTATCCCGAAATAGTGGGCACTTTTGCTCGGTAGAACGTTCGAAGATTTGCATGAGATCAGGATTTCGTCGTGGAGTTTCGCTTTTGTGGACTATGTAAATTGTTAAATCCTGAATATCAATCGCTAACGTTCGAGGTTATGAATATTGCATTATGAATATTACATGAGTTTAAAAAGTCAAAATTACGTATATTATCGTGAATGTTATATAATTTTTAAGTATTAGGAAGATTTACACTTTAATCTTGCATTGCACAATCGAGATTGCAATTTAAACAAAAGATATATAAATATAAACATTAAACAAGAAAGAATCATTCGTTTTTTTACATTTTATTAAAGGCAATTTAGATTTAAAGAAAATACCTCACAGATTTATCTATTATGTTCTAACAAAGATAAAAATCTTTTCTTCACACGTATGTTTTTCTTCACACGTATGCCCGATGTACGACTTTCTACACAGAAACGGCGGAACAAACAGGAATGGCGCGAAAGTAAGACGGTAATGCATTCATGAATGGCCCGAATTCTGCAAGAAACGGCATTACTTCGGTGGTGGCAGCGGCAGTGGCGTGGAGAAAAGGTGTCGCGTCGGTATTCGCGAGGGTGTTAGCTGCTGGCGGTGTTGGTGGTAGTGCCGCAGTGGTGGCTTTTCCACGGCCGTTACCCGGCACAATTCCCGGAAATATTTCCAGCTCCGTGTGTAAAATCAGCGAATTCCACGTTGCGCTTTTCCGATACGTAACTCACGCTCCTCCGCCTCCGCCACCGCCGCCTTCATTGCCGTTCTCATTGCGCCTGTTTCGCAACGGTATAGTCTACTAGCGTTACATTCTTCTACACCTTTATCGGCTCTCAGTCTCAGCTTACACAAACACAAGTACATAGGATGTAATTAGACAAATGGGTATTGATTCGAATAGGAAATTTAATATTATATCAGTACTTAGAAAAAAAACTAGTGAAGTATTACTTCCTTAATTATTTGAATGCAGTCATTACAAAACTCCGGTCAAAAAATGCCAAGCGGCGCTATCGTGAAAACAAGAGAAGTCTTGTTATTATTTTTTTATAAATAAAGTTGTTGCACCGATACGGAAGCAGAAGTTTCGGTTTAAAACCTCTGCAAACAATAACGCTAACAACACTGGCTGTGGTAGAATCCGAGCGCATATCTACTGGGCCGATGTGCTGGCACTTTTCGATATAGAAATTAGAAATGTGAGCAGCGTGATCGCAGCACTGAAACGGTTAGCATAGTTCTTTAATAAGTATAGCTTATGACACATAAGATCTTGAAGATCCAAAATCAAAAAAGAGAAGTTTGTTAATTCTTTATTTTTTAAAATCGATGTGAGCAGCGTGATCGCAGCACTGAAACGGTTAACATAGTTCTTTAATAAGTATAGCTTATGACACATAAGATCTTGAAGATCCAAAATCAAAAAAGAGAAGTTTGTTAATTCTTTATGTTTTAAAATCGATTTTCCTGGAAAATCTCGAAGAAAACGATGTATTCTGTACTTTAGCCTTTTTTCATAAAAGAACGTGACTATTACAATTTTCCGGAATACTATGTGCACATATATACACTGCATTCTTTCGGAAGAAATTCGCTTTGTTCTTCCCGACGCCTTCTGTTCCATAATACCGCCGACTCTCGAGCAGGATGTCGTCGTTGCGAGCGCGAGAAATATTAGACAGATGCTAGGGTGTAAAGAGTCAAGATCGTCCACTTTTGCGCGAGACGTTACCTTATTCTTTCATTTCGAGGCGAGCAGAAGCGAGCAATCGACTTTGATCGTCGACGCGGGAAATGAGAGATTGGTTGCAAAGAGAATTCTAGAAATCAAACAAAACTCTACTTGCGACGGAAGGAAAAATAGTATAGCGAAGTTATGAGGGAACTCGGTTTCAAGAATTATGAAATAACAATGCAGCAGATGTGTACAGATTATTGGATTTTATTACGTAAAACAGGAATGAAATAAATAAATATTTTTCTGACAATAAAACTTGATAAATTTGTTCGAACATTCTCTTAATCATAGTTGATTGAAGTTCAAATATCATTGTTTTAGATATCATTACATCATATTATCTATTATCAATACTCATTATTGATCGCTATATAATCGTGTATGAAATATCAAACGTATATCAAACGAACGAAGTCATCATGCATTTTGCAACCTTCTATTTTTACGTGAATATGTGAATCACGACTCGCGATTAAGGAGATTGACTACTCAACTAAAAATGATAAGAATTAGTTCAAATTTATGGAGGATATTGAAGTTATACTCTTATACACGGGCGACATAGCAAAAATTGTATAACTTTTTTTTCGTTATTATTTTCCATCATTATAAATGAGAATAATGTAGAATCAAATGTAGAGACATGTGATGCGAATAAAAATTTGTGAAAATTGAACAAACTTGAATATAAAATTATTAAATAAATTAACCTATTTTAATAAACCAACCATGGAGACTATTGACTTTAAATTTTGCATGGATGGCAGATTCCCATAGAAGAATATCCTCCATAAATTTGAACTAATTCTTATCGTTTTTATATTATTGTATATTTGTAATTTTTGTATAGTTAATAAATAATTTATTTTCGCCCCAATAACGGCGTTGGCTCACATTGGCTTACTTCTATATTATCCTTGATTTTATATCCGAGAACCTTGTTATCATTAATTTTAGTTATCATTTTTAGTTGAGTAGCCAACCTCCTTAAACAAGCTTGCGAATATTACAATTACATTTTTAATTATGTTAAGCAAATTACCGATATCAAAACGAGCGCTTGGTCCGTCTCGAGTTTATCATTGATTTGTCTAATCTAATTAATTATACCAATCACATTCATTAGCCAATATTAGCCAACTTTGATTAATGTTAATAGTGAAATAATTGATAATTCTTCTCTTTCTGATACTGTCTCTGGAAAGATGTGTAAAATCGCACTTAAATCTTACAATTAGTGAACTTCAATTAATGTTTATTGTAATGCATTTCAGCAATGCTAACACGTTATTATCGTCTTCATCGGTATCGCGAAATCAATGGTCACGATGTGCTCTTTGAACAGAAATATTGCGACTTGGATTTTAATAAAGGCTCGCTCCGTGTATCGATCCGTACTAAATTGATGCGATTTATCACGGCCACGACCTAGTTTCATGTCATTTTTCCGAGCGCATATACATACAAGTAAAAATCTGTCAATATCTGTGGCATTTGTTATATTTAACTTATTGTTGCCTTTATTGCGCTATAATTTTTATATGCAATTATTACATATTCTATTCTCTTTTTTTGTATTTTATTATATTAATTTTATTATTTTATACGGATTTTGTTAAATTGATTCAAAGCTTTTTTAATCTATCTTATTTCACGAGTATGTTTGAACAATTCTGAAATTATATGTATATTATATAATTATATGTATATTATATGTAATTATATAAAACGAAAGATATTTTGCAATAAAATAGTTACTGATTCCTTGAATTACTGCAAGTATAGTAGTAGTTTATTCGAGGAATTTATAGCTAGCACGACATTAATACGGCTGTAAATATCACGAACTGTTGCGTGTTCGCTTAAATTACAGTCGTCCATCTTTGTAACGGCTGGGATACATTATTGCCGTCGGAAGATTTCTCGATGACCGTTTAAATCGTCGCACATTTAGATGCAACTTGGGCGAATAGACCTAGTATATGAAGTCATTGGAACTACGGCATCCATTTAAGCCATTATAGAATAAACTATAACATTTCCTGTGTAACATTATATAATCAATGTACAATTATAAATGTCAACAATTATATTTTACAGAAATACGTTTTTCAAGATCGGATTTTTGTTAGAATTTCAAAATTTTCCACTCGTTGAGTCAATTTCAAGGGAATATTCCCAGTCAGTCCGATCCTTTTCGTCGCATCCATCTTTGATTTTCATCACTGCGAATGCGCGGCTTACTCGTGCGCGTGGGGTCAATCTTCATTCCGTTCATTCCTTCTCAATTCATCGAGGCGTACAAACGGTCTCAAGGGCAATCAGAAAGACGAGACACCCTCATTTGCCAATGCTGTCTGTGTTGTGTGCCTCTATCGCTCGTATATCCGAGGGTGCCGGTTTTTCGCGCCCGTCTCTTTTCGACATTCCGCTTTTTCTGCTCAACCACTCGATGTGGAAAAATACACAGGGGTTGAAGAACGCAAGAAAGAGAGAAAAAGACAGAGCGGGAAAGGAGGGAGAAAGAAACAAACAAGAGCTCCCTTCGATTTAGGATCGGGGTTTTGCAACATGTCGTGGGATGTCACGACACACTTATCCCCCAGTTTTTCGCCCCCTGCGCAATATTACAATTTTATGGTCTCTTCTGCATTCGATAGCAATGATTGTTTCAAATGCGCGTTTCTAAGTGCGTTTCTAAAGACGCGTGTGTTATATGTAAATGTGAAATTAAATTTATGCAAATGGAAATAGATGCCATAGAGAATTAACTAAGAGTAAATTAAATGTAATAGCAAATGCTTTCAGGAAAGACAGTGAAGGATTATGACGGTCGTATACACCCAAGGCGATATTTAATGAAGATTGAATTATTATTTACGTTCTTTAAGGATGATGAAAAAGATTTTCTAAAAACTTTAAACGAATATGTAAATTGAGTTAAAATGAAAATAGCGAGCAATAATTCAGGATGTTCGTAGTTTCTTAGACAGGTTGTCTCAAGCTTCCTTTTATAATATCGATTCCGTTCTGCATTCTTTGATATTTTGCAACTTTAACCCGATTATACTATTTGATGTCATAAACTTTTAGTTTCAGTTGCATGTACGACAGACGGAGAATTGAATGTAGGTCAGAGGAGTTACGAATAGGGTACGGAATTATATTTCCTAGTCAGATTTTTTGTTAGACAGTAATGCAAGTTTTATGCTCGTCAACGCGCTGCTACACTTGCTCTCTGTATACGTTCCTCTTTGCAATTTACTTGAAAATTCTTTTTCCCGTAGCTGTTAGACTTTTCGTTGTTTTCCGTTTTGCTCCACATTCCCATTTTTTCCCTTCGTTACCCAGAATGGAGAAGCGTACAATAGATGCAAAGGGACGAAAAGGAATGCAGGTTCGCTGTCGTTTCGGGATCACGTCGTGTTGTAAATGCCGTAACAAACCTTTGCGAATCCGTAGTGTTTCTTTGCTCTATCTTAGTTACAAGGAATTATCCACGTTGTGGTCGTACGGTGAATTTTACAATTTTCAAGTTTTCCAAATTAAACGTGCTGGATTTCATTCACTGTAACAATAACTCTTCTTCGAGTTATGGAAATATTTCATCTTGCTATATTGATAAGGAAGAAAAATAATTCCCCGATCTATTAAAACGTTTTTACAATCTCTTAAATGTTTATTGATAATTGTCTTAGAAGTTGTAAATCTTTTCTCATTTATTATCATTCGCCTTCAAGTGTCAATAAACAGCAATTTCTCCCTTCGAAAGATCTAATGAAAACTCTCGGAACGCGCTCCGTCAATTTATTTTCACTTCAACCCGCTTGGTATGATAACCCGTATGTTATGAAGGTGCGGAATGAAACGCGCTGCAATAGGAAGGAAAGAGAGAAATGACGACGTGCATGCCACGTCCGCGCCGTTGATTCTCGGGCGATATGTTCCGACCCGCTTTCAATTTCGCGCAAAAGTTGAAATGATATCGCTCCGTCTCGGAGAGAAAGGAGTTTACGACGCGTGGAGATTGAAAGAAGAAACTTGGTAGGCGACGGCGGCCGGCCGGCGCGCGTCAGAATTTAAATCCTTTTAAGCAACTTCCTCATTTCCCCGGCGTTTATAATTCATGGGAGGCGGCGCCGGCGGCAAGCACGGAAAACTGTGCCGTGAAAAACATCTCGACCCTAGTAAACCGACACGCGCGCGCGCGTGAATTTCCATGGAAAAAGGATAGCCCGTAACGATTTACTCGCTTTTGTACTCGCGCCCCGGGGGATGTATTCATGAATTATGCCTGCCGCTATTCCGCATCTCGTGGACGAGTATGCAGATGCGACGCGCGCGGGACCGCGTGTGACAGTGTGTTACAAATAATTATACGTTAATTAACGAACACGTACGAAGACGAGGTAGTCCGTCCGTCGTTTTGCAACGCTCGTTCGCTGCTTGTACATAAACGTTGCGTGGAATTAAACGCCAAAGCGCGCGTATTATAATGTAATCCATCGGGAAACAACAGCGGGAATGGTAGCTTTTGCCACGCGATGCGCTATCAAGTTTTCATTAAGTGGATTAGGATATTCCTTTTTTTAATTGGGTTAATTACTGTAATTTCTAGCCGCTGACTCTTATGGGATAATGATAACGTGTTTCGAATAACGTGAACACGAACCGCATAACGCGCCCAGTGAAGCCTGAATGAAATTTCCATTTTCCTAAATTAACTCTTTGCTCTTGATAATATTCCAGATTCTTCATTATTCTACATGCGCATAATCCTTGATGCATTAGCCAGTATGTCGTTGAATGCAAATTAAATAACACCAGCGTGCTTTACGGTGTTAGCAAATTTCCTCGAACAAATACAGTAAAATACATGCATTCTCTAATTCCAGTGAATAGGACAAGAATTGGCAGAATTTGAAAAAGAAGGAGAGAGAGAAAGAGAAAGAGAATGAGTGTGTGTTGTGTGTAGAAAATTAACCGCGTGCAAAATATTAGATAATTAAACTTTTTTGCTTCCGCCATCATTTTGTATAAATCCTTGATTTATTATTTAATTAAGCAATACTTTGCGATTCATTATGCGAATTGCGTACTACTAATCAATTCTGTGTCTTGTTATCCTTTTGATTTTGATGACTGCTTATAATTATGTGTTTGTTTTTCTTTGCAAACTGCACTTACGTTCAGAGAAAACATTTTCCACGATTAATTTTATTGCAATTTCTTATACGAAAAAGATCTTAAATTGAATAAGAATACTCAGCCAAAAATGCCGTCCAAAAATTTTTTTGCAGATCTGTTGCATGTCGATTTATTATAGTTCACCCCGATAAACAAAGCAAACAACTTTAATCAGCACCGGTGAATCGATAAATGTTATTTACCGCGTTGAGTGCTCGCCCGGGTAGGCAAAGTGTTTGTCGATCGTGAACGTAATTCAAGAATCGGGACCGGCTTCAATCTCACGCGATCCATCGAAAGCCCAAGCGAAAACGACGACTACAAAACCGACGACGCGTCGTACGCGTGTGATAGTACCGATAACGCACGCCTTGCAAGGCAGAGGGATGTGTGTGCGTACGGGAGATAAGAGAATAGGGTATGCGTGCGTCGTTTGCATTAATCAGGGGTTCTTTTTCACGACGTTGACGTTATGTCGTCGATCGAGGGATCTACCTAGGATCTAACTAGGGGATCTGGAAATACTCGTCATTCGATAGAAAAAAAACGCCGGATTGGTGACACAATTGGCAGTAAAGCAGAAAATTATTTAAATAATAACGATTAGATAAATTTAAAACAAAATTTTCGAAAAGAATTAATAAGCAAACATTTGACATTTTAAAAAGTTCAGGAAGAGATTGATATGAAGGAAATCTTTTTACATATAGATATATATTTTATAAGAGAAATTTTTTTAATAGAAATATTTTATGTAGATATGCTCTACGAGATAAAATAAATATATTTTTTTGATATTAATATCAAGATTGTTCAATTGATATTAACACATCAACACTTTTATTTTGATACTATAATTTTTAATTATAGGAAAAGAACATTTGATAAAAATTACAAGATAATTAAATACTCTCAGTAATTAATGAATAGTTGCGTTTACACTAGAAATTACAATTAAAAAGATAATTAGAATTGTACCTTATAATTGTATATCTTTTCTCGTGTGAGATAGACACTCCACTTATATTTGTAGATTGCATGTACTACTATCTGAAAATCAAGAGATCAAAGAACATTATATACGTTGCGTAGCTTAGTGCAATGATATTTGCGCATAAATGCGGTACAAGTTTGAAGTACTGTTTACAATAAATCTGCGTTTATCAGTGTAATCTTCTCGTTCCTGCAGGCACACTCTTTGTTTCATTGTTCATTACGATATTGTAGTAAAATATTCTTTTCTCTCAATTTTGAAAGAATATTTTTTTATTATATAATATTATATATATACAAATATATATATATATATATATATAATTCTGTTTAAATCAATATTATATGAATTACTAAAGTATTATTATAAATATTGATATGTTATATTTTTATGATATTTTAAATGTAAAAGATACATATGATTTTATAAGATAAAATCATAATAGAGAGTGGAAAGTTTTAATTACTTTATCAGAGTTTTTCTGTTACTCTTCAGAATTAACAAATTATTTTGTAGAATCCATGTTTTAAAGGCTTTGAGAGGTAATTTCTCTTTACAGAATTATGATTGATAGCGAAATGTTGTAATACCAAGATCGTCATAAAGTTCTTATTATTGGAACAACAAAGATATCGGTGTCTTGACGATATCGTATTTTAGATCGCTGCATTCTATTTTTACCCGTAAGCGTTTGTTAGGAAATCGTCACCTCTTTTGATTTGGTCGATAACAATCCGTGGCCCCGGGCATTGATCAATCGAACGTTAATACCATCAATGCGAACCATGTAACAACGAGCCGTGTCAGAGAATCAACCATTTCCGCTAGTTTGCCCATAGCGGTCTCACATCGAAGCCCTTTATTCCGATCGTAATCGCGAAACTTTGGCGATATTCGTTAAGGAGGCACGAGCGCGAGAACATATTTACATAACACGTGGAGCCATCCGCACGTGAGAGACTTTGCAGTGCCCTCCGGCTGTTCGGGCCAGAGCCAGTAGCTCCCGTTGGCTCCCATCGCTACCCTTCCGCTCCGATCCCACGCTCGTTCTTCAGGAGTTTGCGTGTGGAACCCCTCGCGGCTACTTCGTGTACGCGCGAAAGACCCTCCGTATCGGGAAGACATGTTCGACCCGCGAACGAATTGTACATCCACCTCGCTGGATCCACATCAAAAGCGGCTAATTTGATCCCTCGGTGGCTGCTCGTGCGAATATAATGAAAGAGGGCTGACGGATGATGCACGGTTCTTAGCACGAGGAAACGAAGACAGTTTCCGTTTGTTTGACGCAATATGTGGATTAGGTGGACATGTAGGGGAAAAGCAGATCTAATCTGAATGTATGTTATTGGCTGCGGTGATAAGTTAGCTGTAATAAAGTGAAACATGACGAATACACATTTGTATTGCAATAGGTTTCATAATTATTCGAAAAACTTGATAGTTTCAGGAAGCTATTTTCAATCATTGTCACTTCGTTTTCATGAAAACATGGTTAATTATCAGCATACACTCTATTTTATTTATGCAATTAATTAAGTAAATTTGTTAAGTAAAATTTAGATGAATCAAACATATAATAATTGATTCTACACATATTGGATTTTAATTATTAGTTATATCGATTTTACATATAAGTTTTATGTTTTTTAAATTATTTTGATTTTATTGTATATATATTATTAATTTATTTAGAATATTCTCACACTTTAACATTAGCATTAATACTACTGTTTATATTTTCTTTTATACTTCCATTATTCTTCTCTTGACATCAAGATAAATCTTTTTTAAAAGAAAGCTTTACAAACGAAGTCGGAAGTGTATTTTCAGAAGTTTACTTGCGGCCGCTATTTAAAGTCTGTCGCAAACTCTTGATTCGATGCAGTAGTATACATGACGCACAAAGTTTTCAATAACTTTATGAATCATCCGCAAACATTTAGTTCGCCGACGAACGGGCGCAATGCCTGCAGGGTTGAAAATATATATTTACGGGAAAGTCGCGCGCAAACTCGCGCACAGCGGAAGTAATTTGATTTCTTCGTGATCGCTCAAGCGAGTGCAATAAAGGAGAAGTCATAGCGGCGCGCGAAGATTCGACGGGGCTGAAGCTGTTCGCAGACCAAAAAACTCGTCCGCGTCCCCCTTCGGGAACTTTATGCTCATCGATGCGCGTCACCGGAACAACATAAAACACGGATGGTTCTACAGCCGCGTACGATCGTCGAGATGATGAATTGGAGGGTCCTTCCTAGACATTCGTACAATTCCCTTCGTCTTTCGCGTGCCTCTCGCAACTGTCAGAGCGAGTTGATCTATCGCTGTAAACGGTTATAGGTCCCTTCGATGCCCCTCGATATCCGTCGATAAGCTTTTACGACCTGTCTCGCGTCTAGCTGTCCTCGAGCGATTCTCCGATGAGCACCAGGGAGCCCTGTATCTTGAAGCAGACGATAAGACGAATATTCTGCTGCATCGGACGACGTGACTCGAATGGACGGACTCGAGAGTCTCGTAAATACGCAAATTAGATTTGTTCGCCATATTACAAAGCGTTCCTCAGCCTGGGTAAGAAACAGTGGATCGCAGAGGCGAGATGGAGGGAAGGCGGTTGCATCGGAAAACGCAAAGAGAGTGTAAGATGCGGCAGACAGTGTGAAAAGCGGGCAGAAAGGGAGGAAGGGATAGGAGAGAAGTGGAGAAGGGGTCGCGAAAGGGAACAGATCCGCCGGTTCCAGCCACTTAGCTGCCCTACCCTCCTCTTCGTAGCAAGGTGGTACCCGAGCACGCGGTTATTGTCTCCACGAGAAGTTATGAAAATTACGTGCTCCGATGCTCGCCTCCGCTTGTTCTCGTTGCACAAAGGCCGAAGCGGGCCGTTTTCCCCGGGATACGAGCATTCCGCGAATGAATAGCCGATTAAAATCAACGATCCGCCCCGTGCTCGCCGCCGGCTGCTCTTCCGCCTCTATCTCTAATTGCTCGCGCCGGCCGATTAGCGATAAATCGATGGAAACTCGTTCTGTCCGCCCTACCGCGAATTATACTCCTCGCGCGATATGACGTTTACGGAACGTTCAACGCTGACGTTACCATTATAAGCGACCCCACGAGCACATGCGAGCGGTTACAATCTAGCTGGTTCGATAACGTTGCATCTTGATAGAACGTCATGGTAGGTTGCGATATTATTCATTCGGTTCAGCGACGGATTGACAGTCCAAATATTTTGCGATAATTCAAATGTAATAGACGGTGTAACGATGTTTTTTCTTCTCAAATCAACCAAATTTCTTCGTTTGATTAATGCGACTTTTAACGTCGTCAGGGAGATACATTTTGACCCTGATGCGCGATCTGCATTCCTAGTCACGTTTATTACAGCTTGCAGTTATTAATCTCTATCGAGGTCGCTTGCTTCTCATCGCCAGCGGCGAATTTTCTTGTTATCTTTTGCCATGAAATTAACATCCCCGAGCTTACCACTCGATGAACGATTTTAATGCCGCTTCAGCTTCCACGACGGGAATACCGCGAGTTCGTTCGCTTCGGTGCACCCGGTGATGCATCCAGGCGTGCAGCCGAAAGAGCTAGCGTTCGCCCAAACGGGGCGTCACTTAAAATCAGTGGAATCTTCCCCCGGGGCGATAAATCCGTTATTTCTGATTTCTACGCGTTCGGTTGCTCTTCCGTTCATGTACCGCGCCATTATATTGCAACGGCAATAACGCGAAATTAATCATGGCGGGGTTAGAGATACGAGCCACAGAATTACACATCGGACCGATATTGCATACCTTTTTGCGCGTGCTTGCTAGTAAATATCGTGTTAGATCTCTGCAAAATTTTATTCACTAGCTACTAGCAAGAGTTTAATTAAATTTTCAGTATAAAGGAAACCATTAGCCGAGCAGACATTGGGCGATCTATAAACATGCGAATAAATTTCTGCGGGAAGCTTGGTAGATTGAATTAGCACGAGCGCGACACATTTTGAAAAGTGTCTCATACGGAAGTTATAATGTTTGCCGTGTTGCAATTACTCAGTTACAGCAAACATAGTTATTTATTCTAGATGAAATTAATTAATTAAATTTCATTTTCATTTCCTCTTATTCTATTTGAAATTAGATATAATTTTAGATTGTTACAGAACTCACATAAGAGCCATTTAACGCTTTCAAATTAGTATAGAAATGTTAAAATGCATAATGTGTGTATGTATGTGTGTAGTAACCGCTATTATTACGCGATTAAACATTAATTAGTTATAAGAGCTAATTGAAAACAATAATTGCATCAAGTAAATAGCATTTTCATAATACCAGTCAATAATCCAACATTAAATTGGTAATGTTAAAATGATAGTAGCATTATCCATTTCTCATTTCTACATTTTTACGTGTATGCGTTATTACAGCATTCAATCCGTTCATTCAATCCTACAGGATACGCTGTAAAAATATCGCGAAGTCTGAATTGTAATCAGCTCGCGCGTACTATTCATCTGTTTTATCCGCGAAATCTATTCAGGACGGATACGTAACATCAATCCGAATATTTCGTTATTACTTGGATAGCATGGACGCGAGAGTGACAGGAACTTTTGCAATTCGATCGACGCGTGGCGCCGTGTATAGCCCCTACCGCAACGTGTAATACGCTCTCGCAAAGGGTTGATGCATAAAGTCCAACGCGAGGTTTGTCGCGTAAGAGAATAGCAAATGAGGCGGAGAGGAGATAGAGGAAAAGGGAGAGGGAAAAAAGAGGCGACCTGACCCGAACCCTGTGCGTTGATAATCAGCACGAGTGCCAGCCCCAGCGTGCGACCGAGAACCCGAAGAAAGCTCGGCGCGACCGCTAATGGAAAATGTAATCGGGCTCTCTGTTTCCCTCCTTTCTCCTCCTCCTCCTTGCTTTGGCGGCGTGAATTTTCCAGCGTGACGCGGAAATGCGTGAAATGGCTCGTACGCATACGCATACGAGCGTGTGCAACGGTTGTGTACCTATACACATGCCTACGATACTGCCGGTCTCTTTTAGCGTTACACTGTGTACAGTTCGAGCGTATAGTTAGGTTTGCGCGCAAGCGTGTAACTAAGCAAAAGCGTTACGCGTTCGGAATTGGATCAGGTGATACCAGAAGGGAACGCAATTATCTGCCGACCGGAACGGCATCGGACGACCGATATCACTGAAAACGCGCTAATGGAAAGTGGCTGAAAGGAAGCGAATAGAAGGGAAGGTGGAGAGTCGCAGTGAGCGTAAGTTGAGCGTAAATGTCGTGCGTACTTTGTTTTCTGGTGCATTTAACAGCGAAGCGTGGAATCCTTTGATTTTCATTCGGTGATGCGCACGCGATTATCATACGACCCCGGCCGTAATTATCACCTTCGCGCGAGAGAGGGACGCAAGAGACAAGGTTGATATTGCGCGCGTGGTCCATCGACGAAAAATAGTTCACGGGGGAAAATTAGGTCGCGTCGCTAAGTGGATCTAAAGCTGAACGACGTGTAGCAAAAAA
Organism: Aphaenogaster floridana; assembly: GCA_003063835.1. Classification (NCBI taxonomy): domain Eukaryota; kingdom Metazoa; phylum Arthropoda; class Insecta; order Hymenoptera; family Formicidae; genus Aphaenogaster; species Aphaenogaster floridana. Next base: position 89,900 of record NJRP01000065.1, read on the forward strand.
TCTGACGATAACGCGTACGATAATATAGTCGCTCCCATGGCGATTTTCCGCTTAAGCGAACTGCCAGATCCACCAAGGGAAACTGCCATGCGCCGATTAGAGCCGGGCTAAACTGGTGGTCCCTTACGAATTAATGCATTCACGATGCATCGCCGCTGCGCCAGAAGACAGTGCCGAGCTGGTTGACCCGTATCGGCTACACCTGAACCGCCTGATACCATATAGTCCATCGGATTCTCGCTTCGTAGGAGCCCGGATTATTGGAATTGCCCGCTGTATTATAGCCGATACAGCGGAAGAAAGTGGTATCTCGCGTTTCGCAATCGGTTTTCGTTATTACATCGGCAATTGGGATGAGTCGTCGCTTAATTTGCTTCGTATCGCGTTACACGGCTTACGTTGCGGCTGTAAACGAGACTGTAAAGACTGGTACTAAATAGTGGCACTGGATTCTATAATTGATATATTCTTTTGAACGTGGCAATCGTAATTGTAACAATGAAATAATGTAACGTTTGATTTATAATTATTGAATTTTCAAGCAGACTGAATTAATACGAGAATCTATTCTTGAGAGCTGATTTTATTCACACTTTATTTGATTTGCTACAACTTGAATACAACGCGAATATGACGTATATAGTTTGGGCAAAATTATTTAAGCTACTGCGATTAATTATCTGATATGTTAGCTCACTTGATTTAAACCATATTTTGATGCCTTTTATATGCATAAATGTATGTGTGTGACACAGTGAACATTTAATTTAATGAACCATTTAAAAATAATATTTGTTTTTTTACTATCACTCTATTTATGCATATTCTTTTTCTATGTAATATTCAATGTCCGTTATAAATATTTATTAATTTAGATGTTTCTTTTTCCTGATGTAGATGAGATACGTCGTGTTATAACAAAGTCTGTTATCCTTTCTTTAGCTTCTTTGTTCCGTGAGCAAAAAAGTAATCGTTAGCCTTTTGCGGATCGACTCGGCGACCACCAGAAATTTACCTACGAGACAACACTCTGTGTATCCGCTTTGTTCCGAAACTCTTAGACTCTGGTCTCGTCACCCTGCACAAGTTATAAATATTCAAACTTTGAACGTTGAGTTAATCAACGAAGACGCGCTTCGGTTTAAGGGGATTTCGTCCCGCAGTGAATTTACAAGAACGTTGCAGATACTAGAGGGCTTTAAACGACATTCGCCTTTCGTCGTCGGCTTTTATCCCCGTCTCTTCCAGGGCTCGGTCTATCGTATAGCACGATGTGTACATGAAATTTATTTTCCGAAAGCCTTTGTCGGAAGGCTATATAATTTCGAAGAGCCGATGATGCTAGAACTGACTACGATGTGCGGATATACGTATTAACCTGAAATATGAATTTGACGCACGCATAAACCAGAACACGGAAGTCTTTTATTTCTCTCTTATGCATTTCTCGATGAAAGGTGCTTTAGCAATAGATGAGATTAAATTAAGGATTCCAACGTTCGTCAATGTTCACTTTATCTGCGCGAGTTCCTCGTCTCTCGGACTATGGATAGAAGGAAACTCGTTAATAGGGATTTATGATCATCGCAGGAAACCTTAAGACGAAGGCTGTCGGAGGTTCTTGGTTAACCGTTACGGCCGTTCCCTTATGAGCTTGTCTCGGAGCGATGTCGAGGACCGGCGAGATTGTAGCATAAGGGGAGAGCTTCGAAAATTGTTCCTAGACGCTTCATCGTCATTCCCGGGGCTTTATTACCCGGTGGAGTAACAGAGCAAACTGTTTATATCAGAGAGCATTTAAAATCTGTGCGAGACACAGCGCGATATTAACACGAAGCATTTTCTTCATCGCGCTGAATGTAATTCGATTCGTTGACTATTACGGGCCGCGTTCGCGCAATTATGTCGCCAGGAGACAGTCGCACCGACAGCCTTCGTAAATTAACTTTGCCCGACTTATCCTTATCCTTTTCTGGCTCTGACTGCAATGCAAGTGGAGGAAAAACAGTTAACGGCAACTAGCTCACGATTAAATCGACGCATTTGAATTTAAGCGTTAAGTGGACAGTTTTGGATTGTTTTCTTTTGTTGAGATTCGTTCGTCTCTCTTTTCTTATAAATTATAAATCTATAAATATATTAATGCGAATATAATGCATAAACTATACTACAGGTGAAAAAGATTATATAACTTTCATAAACTCAAATTTCTAAATTATAGCAGCGATAATATAAAAAGAGAGAGAAACTCTCGATAACTCAACGCGCAGCTAATCAATCTGTTCAACATCAGTGCAGCCGGTGCAATATATGTAACAACAGTGGACTGCCATTACTGCATTCTTTTGTCACTGACTGCGACTAATGGCAGCGACGTACTGACGTCCATAAATCGTGGCTGATTAACGAAAAAGGGACGTCCCGTTTAATTCGTCTTTTACTTTCTCCCCTTAATGGTCAACTTAAGCGCCCACCACCACGAACACACGTTTCGTTCTCGCGACATCACGTCTATACATGCGAATATGGGCACGCTCGTTCGTATGGCCGTAACCGAGTGTCACGCTCGGCCGGCGCCCGCCATTATCTCGCGATAGAATGCGCTCACGGTGGCCTAATAAAATCCCATGAGTCAGGCTATTTGTCGGCGGGAGGGTATTTAAGTGATACATAATGTCGTAAAGAGCCCGTCCCCTAAAGACATCCCTGTCTGCCCTTCGTGAACCGACCGCAATCGCTCGTGCGAGGGTTCGCGCCAGTATAGAGACGTTATATGATGTATGTACAAGGTGACGATATATTAGGTAACGCAAGTTAAAATCGATCGATTTTTTTAATGCAAGCACACTTGGCCAAATTATCCTCTCTCTAACAAGATAATTGTCTTAAAATGTAAAGAATAAAGCTATTTAATTCTCCATTTATTGTACATACACACGCAACATTTATTCGTAATTGCAATATTCTTCATTTACTAATGGAATATAATAAATATATTCGTATCACGCTATTATAATGGATTTTAATATGCTTGTAAAGTTGTAATGTAAATTAGCAGATTAAATAAAAGCTTGTATTTCTTTGCAATGAAGTAAAATTATCATTTTATTGTGAGCGTGACTGTTAACTTTTTCGACGGGCAAAGCGCCAAGGAAAGTCCCTCCAACTTTTCTTCTTTTTTAGACATTGATACAGTTTTGCCTGTAATACGGAACACGTAGCATGCTGTCGTGACTGCACGAATCTTTTAGCGGCACGCGCTTTCGCTGCCGCGAATTGAAATCTGTTGCTGCGAGGGGACTGATTGTGCACCTTTTCCCGGAATGTAACGTGTCGCTCTCTTGTTTATATGCGCCATATGCTGCAAAAACGTATCTTAATAACTGTGCCTGACGTTTACTAAACTGTCCACCTATTTCGGCTCACCCTGTATACAGAAGCGCGACCTGACTCTTTCCATTATCGTACCGAGGGACGTTCCGACGTCGTATTTCAACGCGGCGGGGTTTCTATTTGACTTTCACCCGTAGTACCAGCTCCCTAAATCGCTTCTGACGTCCGTATGCCACGGGGCGTGAACGCGTTTTCCACTACTGACGATATTTTTCATCGCATGTCGTTGAGAGAAACACAATTGCCATTAAGCTTCTAGTAATCATAATGGTTTTCCCAACAGCAGCAAGTCAAATTAAAAATTAATTCCTAATTATCCTGTGAAAAACAAAGATATAGAGAGAAAGCCAATTTTATTTTTAATAGCGTATTTCAACGTAAAATTTGTATTTATTAAAGATGGACCGTTAATCAAGTATACGTAAATTATTCCTCTTGATTTCTTTTAATATAGCTATTGATTTTATTTTATTTTCTCTATAATATAACAATTTTATTTTCTTGTTGCAGGTAAGGACAGGCATGCAAACTTTTTAATAGAGTACCTTTCGGATTCAACATACTAAACGTACAGAGATGCGTGAGTAAATTTTTAAAAAGAAAATATGCATATTAACATTGCTATTATTTATACGCAAAGTTAGAAACGAAATTTTTAACGAACTGAATGTCAAAAATGAAATTTTTGTATCAAAATTTTGTTTCGTTTACTCTTTTCTGTCATCACGGTTAACAAATTCGATATTTACTGTTTATTCTTTATTTTCTTAACGGTTCATTTTCAGTTTATGATAATGTCGCTTGATTTGTCGATCTGTCACAGTTATAACATCGTGTTAATGACAAACATTCATCGAGATTAAAACATCGAGATTATAGCGACAAGAGTTTAGATTACTCGTTATACACATTGTCGGCGGGCTGCTTGACATTCGTTATGCATAATAATTTATGCTATAGGAATGCGTAATCAATACCCATGTGTTAACGTGCCAGCTGGAAATCACGCGATCCCACTGTAACTGCTCTCCGATCTTTCCAACGACCGTTTTACGAAACGTTGCGCGTATAATTATTTACCTACCGGAACTCTCGATGGTATGGAATCGTGTAGCGAGCGCGTTGTACATTCTGGTTTACATTCGTTCCGCATGGCTCGTAGCGGTATTTTTCGCTCGGCGAGGTTGGTTTTTTCGGATTTAGATGCAAACGCGTCGGACAGTACTCTGTTTGCACACCTGACGCGAACGCGTCCCGAAATGCGACGAATATATCTCGTCGACGATGTTATTAGCACATTTTTACAGTCGTCGTGATTTGTTGCACGTATTTGTCGATTGGAGATCTTATTAAAAAGAAAAAAAAAAGAAAAGGAAAAATTTGCAAACGATTAAAGACATTTATTCGTGATTTTTTTATCTTAAAATGTGACAATGACATCTATTTTTTATAAGACTCAATAGCTAGAAAAAGAGAAATTGATGAAAGAAGAGAAACAATTTTTGTAGAACTGAAGAATGTTTAACAATAGTTATCTTTTCATGAAGAAAAACTATCAATTTGTCAGAATAGAGAACATTCAATTTGCTTCTTTTATTGAACCAGCCTTTATCGCCATTACATTTCTCTAGCTTCCATCCAGCGTGACCAAAGTCATTCTCTCGACAAAGAGAAACGATCCGGATGCGGTTGTCGAAAGTTCAAAATAACAGATCGCCCGGAGGGGGAGGTAGCAGACGTTACAAAGGGTCGGCAGCGCAGTTCCTGCTCGTAGTATTATTGTCGAAGTTACAGCTACGGAGTCGATCTATTAGGGCAGGCAGGGTGTCCAAGTATCGCGATTATTATGGCCTTTCCCCTAATTACCATTCCAAATATTAATGCAAATTAGCCTCCGGCAACCCCCGAGTGGATACATGCGTATGTATGTATATAGATATGTCACAGTTGCCGCTCGACGTCTCTTTGGGGTTGCTTATTAGCTCAGTTAGGGGATGAACCTGACGGAGGGCGGTCTCAATGGCTGCGGGGAGGCTGCGCAGACGATCCTCGCGGGAGGCTCTGATCGCCCCTCAAAAAACGTCGCAAATATAGTCCGTCAAGCTGGAGCAGTCGGGATTTGATCGTAGATATTCTATGCCCCTTTGTCGACCGAATCGCACCCTTCCCGAAGCTGCTCGTTACGCGACAGCAGGGTCGGTTTGGCGGAATCCCGTTCGTCCACAAAGACATTTCGCACCCCTACGGGGCGAAAGTTTTTCAAAGCTAATTTCTCTTGAATTAGTATAATTTTGAAAGAACACGCCCCATAGAATAAGTCAGGAAATACATAATAAATACGAAATACAAACTGCATTCTATTGTCATGAAATATTTTAACAAATATTAGCAAGAAAAATAACAAGAGATAAAGCGTCAATTCTTAAAAATAAGACTTTGATTTTATGATTTGACATTATGTAAAAATAACATTATTGAAATAGAATAAAATAGAATCTACAACATATCATGTGAATTAATATTATATAAAACTAAATCGTTAACATTTTACACCTTTCCTCTTATAGTACACAATCTATATTAAAATCATCAGAAAAAACCATAATTGGAACCATCATAATTCTTATTATCGATTTAAATGGGCCAAGATGCAGAAGTTGCGTCATGTTTTTAACAGTAATTCAGGATTTACCGAATGCCCTCTCTTTGTTCCTTACCGGATACTATAATACACCCGTTGTCCTATGGATACCAATTCGACCCTTCGATATTGTTCCAACGAAACGAACGAATCGCGGCGAATGGTGCCGCCTACGTATAATACAGGACGCGATATCGGTCCGCGACGTTAGCATAAAAATTCGAGCCATCCGGAAATGGTCTGAAAACTTCCCACGAGCGTGTCGTGATTTATCGTTCGCCAAAGCCGTTGTTCCTACGGCAAAGAAAGGGCATCGACAAGGCCAGCGGAAAAGCGCGACGGAGGGAAGAAAGGTCGGCGAGCCACCCTACGAACCGTAAATAGCCCCTTCGAATCGTAGATCCTCGATAAGTACCACCGCCGGAAGGCGCATCCTTCGTAATTTGGGGAGCGGTGGAGAAAATGTCCCTGTTATGTACGATTTTTTTATTATCTCTGGTAGCGTACATAGAGGGTTGAATAACGATCTAACTAACGACGAGCAGTATCGAATTTCGCAATTGATTATTTGTCAATAGAGGATTAACCGTTGCAAAAATTGCGCGATGCAATAAATTCTGCAAAAAAATTTGCTTGATGGTAATATAATACAGTGTACGAGATGTTGAGCTTACTATTTGACATCGCTTCATATTTCACATGGCGTGAACATGAATCTTGGAGGAGATAACAAGTAAAATGACATTATTATAAACATTATTAGTAACATTGGGTAAATATAATGATTATGTTATGCAAAATATAGAATGCACTTTAATAGACGTGAAATATTTGTAGCTGTATGAAAATACGAATAATCATATGCTTATTTTTATACCAAATATTCTTCGTATTAGAACATATAGAAAGAAAAAGGTTGTTTATAAAAATTATATTTATAAAAATACACGGAGAGGAGTTATTTAGTGAAAAATTTTACAATTTGTAATTACATGGTCCGGCAATATTTTTGTAAAGTGCTTTTTGTAACAGGTCGCAATTTAGCTGCGTTATATCGATCACGTACGGTATGCGTTTATCACGTTGTTATTCTTTCTTGAATCCATTCCAGCGAATTATTCGCGTTGCGGATAACGAACCGGACGAATTCAGGCGCATTTGTAAACAAATTTCGGGGGAACGAACTGAAAGTGGAACGGCGAGATACAAACGTGTCGAATAACCAAATGCCGAAACCTTTTAACTGGATGAAACGGACGGCACGCGAGATACACGGATGGCGATTCGGTGTATCGCGACACCGGCCGCAATTACGGACGTAGACCGAATCGTCGCTAGCTAGGTGAATCACAAAATAACGAAAATGGTAGCGAGGATATTTTGTCGCAACCATTCTGTCGACACAATAATTTCCTGTCTTCTCCCATTTCAACATCGTATACGCGCGTTGTTGATGCCAATTAGGTGTAATTGCTACAATCAAAACGTTTTGGCAAAAACATTTGCAATATTACCTACGAGAGTCTTGTTGTAGAAAACCAACTAGCGGATTGTTTGTTACGTTGTTCTGATGCAGTTATTATTATTAAAAACTGCAATTTTTTTAATTACGTAGCAATAAAACTTCTTTTAAAAATACCATTAATTATACTGAATCTTCCAAGAAAATTATTAGTCTTATTACATATAAACACTTTAATTAAATGATTATTGATTTTTCTAATATTTCTTCATTTTTAATTAAAATAAATCACATAATTCATTTTAATTAAATAAATTAAAGTGAATTATCCCTGTGGAGATGTTGAAAATAAATAATTTCTATTATTTATTTTTTTCAAGTTAATTTTAATGAAATTTTAATATTTTGGATTCAATCATCTAGATATTTAACGTAGAGGAATAAAAACGCAAAGTACGATATTCAAGTTTATTAAGGAAAATTTTAACTTATCGTAAGTAAAGGAAACGTGTTTATATGTATATCAAAGAAATATTATTATCTTACATTCATGTAACTAAGGATTACAGATGTAGAAATTAGCAATTTATCTGCACCGTAAAGGAATTGTGCATTATAAATATCGATGGAATTGCTGATAATTGATAATCACCGTGGCGGTTTATAGCAAGTTAAGTATATACGCAAGGCGCACCGATTTGGATCTCGCATTCTGTGCAGCTCGGTACGACATAAACCTCATGATTAGTTGAATGAGGTTAACCAGACTGTAATTAAATCAATGACGGCCATAAATCCACGAGAGACGCGTTTGCGCGCGCGTATGCCGTGCCACTAGATATATCAGTGCAGTTTGGCGAATTTCAAAATTGTTAATCACGTATTACTAGATTTGCGGCACACGAGAACGCCCGCACGCGCATTCGCGTACAAAGTAATCGTAATGAATATTTATGTTACGCCTCGAACGATTCCTGTGTCTCGCTTAATGAACGCGATTTCATGAATTTTATGACGCGCTCGTTAATTTAAACCCACCACGCACTTGTTAGGCATAATTTAATGTCTTTAATCAGTGATAGTATACAAGACTGCGCCATAAATGCTCGATCCACACATGTGCAGTTATATATTCTGAATGAATTTAAATCTTGCAAAATGTGGTAATTAAGTGATAAGTGAAAATATCTTCCTCATTTCACTTTTCCGTGAAATGATCCTGCCTTTCAACTTTTACTCGTCATTTCGAAATGCGATTTATTTAATTGATTTATAACACTCTATAAATTGGAATGGCCCTGATAAATTAGGATTCAAGAGCTACATACCGTCGAGGATCAATATAATATCCAGACATTTGAAAGTTTCTACGCGCATTAAATAAATTCGTTACGATGCAACATTATGTACGGCTCCTCTTTTTATCTCGTTGTATGGAAACTGGAAGCCCTTTCTGTCACGCCTGCTTAAACGACACAACGATTCTCGAGTTTCCCCTTCACCGACGTAAATCAATCTTATCTTCGAGCACGATGCTGCACACAAGCGGAGCTTAACGCGAGACGCGCGGTCCCTACGGATCGCGAGAGCCGTGGCGAATCGCCCTTTGGCACGGGGTGCGATTTTTAGCGATGCACGCGACGCGTGTCCGATCCGCCGAATGAATAAATAAAGTTGTTTCGCTACGAGAGACACGCCTGGCGCAGAAAAAGCCCGCGGGAGAGTTAATGCCGTTACCAACGAGGTGCGCGGAGAATGAAGCTTCCCTCCAAAGGGGACACCGGTTACCGCGATGGAGGACACCCGAAAAAGAGAGAGAGACAAGAAGAGCTGGACGTGGACGCGTAATCGGATTTGATTTGCGAAAGATCAAAGAACTCTCGCGTTCGAGTACCAAATGGCAGGATTCTGCCACCGCACGTAGCTGATAGAGCCAATCAGGATATGGACAGATAAGCGCGTATGTCACGGCAGACACGCGCGTGCACGCACTGTCGGTAGATACGTCGGATAAAGGTAATACATATTGCACCTATGAGTGATCTAGGGTGCCGGATAGGTGCCACCGTGCCACGAGCGAGCGCATGACACGTCCAACCACCTGGACACGAACGCGGCGCCGTCTTTCTCTTTTTTGCCCCCTTTTCATTTATTCAATTTCATCCGTCGCCGATAACGATAAGGCGAAACGAGTGCCGTTTTATGGTTTCGTGACTCGATTTGTGCGAGATGTAGAGTGCGGCAACGCCCACCACGTTATGTTCGCGTCGCTCCTTTTCTATATTTGTTGCGGGAGTATCTGTGGCGATAAGCAGGTAGTTCCTGTCTTTATTAACGGTTCACCGTACTTTGAAATAACAGCATGATGTACATGCATGGCATTGATTTGTCGCATCTCTTGTTTGACACATCTCTTTCGTCTTAACAAGAAATTCAGAGTTAAAATCCTTTATTTGGAAGGATAATAATTTATTTCTTTTAAACATTTATTTATATTTTTATGTTGTAAGATGTAATTTAGAATTGTAAAATTAAAAATTAATCAAAAATATTAATGTAATAGTTCTTTGCTTTACTGAGACGATGAAACCGTGCGTTAAATGTCACGTTTATGAAAGAATAGCACTCTTCATTAACCTGATGAATTAATTAATGTTATTGCGGAACTGAATTCTTAAACAATTTATGGCCTACAAAGGAAGCAGAGAATCCATTAGAGCGAGTACATCACGCTTTGTTGCACCCTAAGAAATTAGGGTCGCAACAGCAGCTTGTGCTGCAACGATGCATTGCTACGTACGCGGCCACTCGACGCGTCTTTTCGACGGCGACCTCGGGGGAGTGTAGGAACTGCTTTCCGGGGGTAGCTTTTCGAAAGCGGCGGCCAAGAGGTCGACGATCGCGATAAGAGGCGCGGAGGCACAAAGGGCGAGGCCGCACACGAGGCACAAAGATCCCCAGGATAAGCGTCCCATGGCGCCGTTATTGCATCTCCGGCGAACCTCTCCCCCTCTCTCTCTCTCTCTCTCTCTCTCTCTCTCCACCTTCCTCCGTTCCTGTTACACCCCGGCCTGTTTTCCTCGTCCTCCCTTCGTCGGGGAGAACCGGGATCTCCGCGCACGGACATATGCAAGGGGACGTTGTCTATTGAATTTTCATGACGTACACGCGGCATCTAAGTGACTCAATCTCAGCGAGCATACAGGAAGTCGTTGTCGTTGCGTCGTCGGCTATATTACTCCGCGCGCGAGCGCGCGTGAACGTTAGAATAACGCAAGAGCGAATGTCAGGGTGGCTTCGCATAGCATAGTTACGATACGGTAACAAAGTGACGCAGCCGTTGGGAATTGCGCGTCAGAGTTGTGTATATGTGTGTATGTGTATGTGCGTTTATGTGTGTGTGTGTGTGTGTATCTCATGCAATATCCCACGATAAAGGCGCGAATTTGCAAGCGGATGAGCTCACGCGAATTTGTTTTTCAAAGTGGCTCCTTCTTGTCGCGAACGTGCGCGTCACGTCGTTCGGGAAAACGGCCGCGATTCGAAAGTTGTGGCGTCCTTTAAATCACAATAGGGGAATTGTTTAGATCATCTGAATTCAAACAGGAGAAAGTGCTACGCGGCGATATATCAATGCTGCATTCGAGTTTTTTATAGCACGCAATTCTCGAGAGTAACAAAGATATATAATAATATTTTTTTCGGATGTGTGTGAATACATTTATCTATTTTTTGAATGCATTATTATTAACACATGTTAATATAAAAACATGTTTCTAAGCCGGTTTTTTATGCAATTTATTGCTCATTAATACATTAATGTTTTCTGCTTCAAGACGTTATTTAGAACAATTGCCATTTATATGAAGACATTTTTTTCTCATCCTTGGAACAGTCAATTATTGTTTATTAGCATACAATGCGCGATCACATTAGTGATGATATACTTTCGCATCAGCAAGGATTAGCACAAGGTAACATACTCGGTGCACAATTCACAAGCTGGTTGAGTAAACTTTCGAGAACAGTTTTAATTTAATCCTTTGATTGGATAGTTTTTCTTTAGTCGTTGTCGCTTGCGTGTTAAATTTTTCACGCTGCTATATTCGTTATATTTTCGGTATATAATCCGGTTTATAAATTTGAGATGTTTTTATTATATAAAAATGCAAACCATAGGCTCGTCATGCCCAATAAATCACAGAATATTGCAGGACGGATATATGCGTCCTACCCAGTCAAGAGTTCATTCTTCATATTACCTTCCCGTTTAATATGTAGATCAGATGCATGTGCAGTTGAGAATTTTGACGAAAATGGATCACGGCAAGATGCGTTAAGAAGTCTTTCACGACGCTTGGAACGCTTATGGAAAATCCCTGAGACCCTGAGACTGTTCGTCACTGACTGTTGCACAAAATGTATCAATCACGCTTGCATAAACATTGCCGCTTGTGAAGCTTACGTTTACGTAACGCAAGAAAATGATAAGAAGATAATAGAAATCAATCTCGGTGTTGCGCAACGCCACGCTTTTAAGAACGAAGCGTAATACCGGAGCGTTTTCCGGAAAAATGAAAGCCTTCGAGAAAGCATTGCTCGCACGGTCGCGTATAAACTTTCGCTTTACGGATTGCGCGGCTTTATTGTCGCGTACACACGAATATGCAACGGTTACTTCGAGAGAGTGTGCCTTTAACGAAGCGGAAATAACGCGATTACTTTCGTCGTTGTGAGTCGTTAAACCCGGGACGTCTCGGTCGTCATCGATCCGCGTAGCTTACGTCGCCATAGTCGCGACACCGTTGTCGACGTCGTCTCCGTCGACGACGCAACATCAAAGACGAGTTTTCAATTGCGATCAGAACGAAAAGAAGTCGCGAAACGTCGAACCGACGACAAATCACTAATTTCTTACTCATGATCATTAATCAGCTTCGCGAGTTCTTCACTTTTATTTTTATCAACGATTGTCGGGTGGGTACTTAACAGAATATTGCAACGTATATCAAACTACTATGTAATTTATTGCTGTTATGCTTATAAATAAAAGTTGAAGTGAAAATATACGTTTTATCGGAATAAAGTTTCTATGAAGAATCGAATGCAGTTGAAGAATATCTTATAATTACATAAGCTAAAATAAATTTTTAACCATTGTTCTGCACGAAGATATGGCTGTATTATCCAAAATTTAGCAGTTTTTACTTTATTTTAGCACAATCTACATTATAGAAAAAGAATTTATAAAATCTATTATAGTCTCATGTTATAATTAAAAGCACTTTTTCTGGGGCGCATTTTGTCTCTGAAGGCAATCTTTGCGTATAATTCTCCGTATCGGCTAAGTAATCTTTTGTATAGACATATGTGGTCGTGAACACGTGCGTGTCACGATGTAATATCGCGCAGGAGACGCGCCTCGCAGCATCGAAAGCGCAAACTGCAATTTCGTCCGCGAACAAAATCGTCCGGACACGAATGCCCCGATGCGGTGCGGTGCAACACGCGGCGAGAAAAAAATATATAGTGGAAGGAGGAAATAAGAATGAGTCCGGGCGCGAAGATGTTCCACAAAGGATCTATAGTTCCATCTCGTCCGCCGTACACTTACGAGATGAGAGATAAGGGATTGGTTTCGGCTTAACTGCGTTTTCCGCCTTAATCCATTAGCGCTCACGAAACGGTGCTCTCGCTATGGCACGATCACGCGAGCGGAGCGGCCCGTCGCCATGAAATTGCCAAGTCGCGGAAGAGCTGAAGTTTTTTGAGGAGTTTCATACGAGAGGGCCTCGCTTTTTGAAGAAAAGAATTTCGCACTCCACGCCGACAAATTGAAAGTTTCGAGAACTTCTAAGATATTCGCAGTATTTGCTATCACGTTTACGCAGAATGCTGCTCTTCAAGAACAAACCAAGCGATATTGTAATTACTTTACGTGCAAAAATATTGTAATTTTCGAAGTCTTATCACTTTTTAAATTAATCCGGCGATAATTTATCCTATTTATTTCTGGTATAAATTACCATAACTTTTCGATTTTTTATTTTGATCATATCCCGTATTTTGTTAATCATATGGATTTTACGGATTAATAAGTGGATCTTATTTTGTCCGATTAATACTGTATTTTATCGCGTATTACATCATAATATCAGATATTAGCCACCGCCAGGTAAATCCATGTTGCGAGACTTTTGATCTATCGTGCTAGCTGTTATAAGCTGAAACAAATGACGTTACATCTCAATATACTGAAAAAGGTTTGATCAGGCTGAAAACTCTCTGTAAAAGCTGCAATTACGGGGTTCCTCGCAATTCCGTGATGCAGCGCGTATCGGATGATCGTCGGGCAAGTAAAGGCCGCGAACAGGTTTCCATCAGCGTCGGGCGCGATTATCCACACTTTCGTGTTGCAAGGTGATAACTCGCCGCCGGCCGTCACAATAAATCTTTCGCTTACAATGAAAACGGGCGCTATCGTCCGCTATTAGCTAACGCCATTCTATGATATTACATCTGTGCTCTTGTATCGATAAAAATGTTAAAATACGAATCTCCTATGTTTATTTGTCTGTGTTTGGAGCTATAACTTTTCCGAATCTCTAAAAACATATTTCTTTTTCTCGAGGTACGTAATTTTCAAAGATTATTAAACTTGCAAATTTCGCCGCGTTTGGATATCAAATTTCGGTATGATAAAAATCAGCGAAACGCCGACATAGAAAAGCGAGAATCTGAAGAAGAATGTATAAAGAGGAAAGAGGAGCGCAACGAATGGGTAGTATTTTAATTAGTCGCGTGTGCAGCCCGATGATTATCAATAACGATTGTCGGTGCGTCACATGGATGTTTATGAATGCTATCCTAATGAAGCGCCATCGGAGGGAGTGCGGGAGGGACGAAGAGACAACGGAAGGGTCCGCCAGCGTGGTGATACGTGGGGGGTGGTTGAGGATGGATGTGACATAGACCCTCAACGCCGAATAACTTCCTGGGTGATTAACTGCTGAATCGCCAGGAACGTGAGCGAGGTTTCGAGTTAATTGCATCCCTCGTAGCTCCTCTCTCTCCTTCTCTTTCTCACTCTCTTTCCATTGTCATGTTTAATTATTTCGACAGAGTTGATCGTGATAAATCCATCGAAGCTATATTTATCTTACCAAGGACTTTGTCTGCATAACGTTCTTTTATTTTTCCTCTAACTATGTATTAAATATTGATTCAATCTCCTGAATTTCAATATTGAATTTGACGTAAATAACTTTCTGTGCAAGCTTTTTATTTTCTTAGTATTTGTTTAAATGCTTTCTTCTTATTTTCTTATGTTTGTATTTACTTAATTACGTTTTATTTCATCTTGTTGACTTTTTAACTTTATTATTTACTTTTATTTTTTTCTTTTTTACTCTTACCCGGTGTAATAATGTACTATATGCAATGTTCTCAAGAGAACTTGGAATGTGCAGTAAATTTTGCTTCGCTCTAACTGTACCTTACCCTATTCCTCTCGCACTCCATCTTCCTCGTATTGCGTAATTACGTAGACATTTTCGTTGCGTGCCATCGCTGCGGAGATCGGCTAAGAAAAAAATATACTCGTAACCGGCGACCGTAGCAACGGTACGAAATGGTAGCCGCCGCCGCTGCCGCGGAGAAATATGGGCGACGGCTGTACGAGTATTTGCCAAAGGTTCTTAGTATAATTAAAGGGATTCTGGGAAGCATTACGTAAGCGGGTGCTTTTGAACCAGCAAATTAGCGCTTCTTAGGTTCAGTATGGTGTATAATCGTCGGAGAATATATCCGCGAATATTCGTTATAATTGCAACCGTAAAAGAAAATGTATCATGTATGTCGTCGATGTTTTAGATTAGTGCATGTGCTAAGATTATAGCATTTATTGAATCAATATTATATCAGCATTCGATAAGCTATTCCTAACAAGTTCGTGTAATTTTTCCGTAATGGAAATAATCTGTAGAAACTTAAATTTATGCAGAATATTGATGAGGTCTTCTATATGCATATTATATAACGGAAATGTCATTCTATTATATGACTGATATATAACAAGGTTATATTTCATAATCTATTTCAGCATTTTCTGCAAAGCTAAAAAATTTATTATACGATATTTTCTAATGGAACGTTATAATTATCTTTTTTAACTATTTAATATTTTTATTTAATATTAAAGAAAATAGCTATGTAAAGATACGGCAAATCCTAATTTCTGTGTCGTTTATGGATTTTTTGACTAATTTTTAAAATTTATGGTAATTCTAGTTTTTCAAAATTTAGTTTTATTACCATAACTTCCTAAAATAATAACTTTTGTTAACATTTTATACAAATATATTTTTTAAACTTTTACAAATTTTTGATTGGTTATATTTTATTTACACGTTGATTTTACTTTAATTCACGGATAAACGGTATGTATAGGTAGGTATATGAGAGAGGAACACAGAGCATATTAGCAAATTGCCGCTTTTAGCAGAAGTTCCATTTTTTATTATCCACTCTCTATAAAATTTATTTTTTCTTGTTCATGACATAACATTTTTATTTTTTGTGTTACAGGTAAGAGAGCAAAGCGGAAATTTTGCGACGGAGATACTCGGCGGATGCGGATCGTCGTCCGTGTGGGGCTACGTAAGTGAATTCCAAAGATTCGTACCGCGGGACGCGGGAAAGCTCAGCAGCCGGTCCGAGCAATCGTAAATCGTATCACAATAAAATGGCCGTACTCCCGGGTACCCTTTTGAGCACACTTCTGGCCAACGGCATCGCCGAACTATTGTGTTGCGCCAGCGAAATGAGCTCCCGTCGAGATTTACGGTCGCATCCTTTATGCTCCGCGAAACTGCGTCGAAGATAGCGTTGCTCACGTTGCTTTCGTGACGAATAGCAATATCGCCACCGAATCCTGTGATCCGCGATTAAAGTTTCTGCACCGGCGCCTGCTCGCGACAAATTTCATTTATCTGGCGGAGCTTTCTTATCTCTTTAAGTCGCAATATTTCAGGGAACTCTATGTTCTCCTTTGTGGCGGTATGCGGCTATGCGAGATTAAACTCATTTTGTAATCTCCCTAGTAATTAAATTAATTACGTTGCTGAATATATATTCAGTTTGGTTTTGGGTAACACAGCGATTACAAATTAACATTAATATGATTATACGCATAATATCAGAATGATCTCTTCGAAATGTGCGTGGAAATAAAGCAGAATTCTAGTGAATATAATATTTTAAAGATTTAAAAGTATTTTTTAAAATATTTATATAGTACATTTTTGAAAATTTAACGCGCAACATTATTAGCGTTCGTCGATTTATTAATCCTATGATGCAATAATGCATTATTAAATATGACGCCTTGCAAATTGCTATAATTACCATAAACAATCAGCGGACATTAATTACGCCAGTGGTATTATGACGTAATAGGAAAACTACCATCCAGCATTGAGAGACTTTCTAAAATTTCTATCCAGGTTGGTTTGAATTAAACAGAATTATTTATTATTTAACAATGCGTGAAGCACTAATAATAAATTTTAAAGTAAATCAATCAATTATTTTTATTTTTGTATCTCTCGTTGCAATAATTATTTATTGATATTTGATGATAATTACTTTTTACTCAACTATAGATATAATGAAGTGCATCATAAAATAATAGTACTATATGTAATAAATTATAAATGTGCTGAACAAGCGACAAATGGAATTCCATCGAGTACATTCGAAAAATATATTTTTTTCGACTTTATAATTGCAATTACTAAACGATTATTATAAATCTTCTCGCAATATGGTTTTGTTTTCCGAATGATTCAATTAAACCGCAACCTAGGTCCAACCAGATTCTTGGAGGGTGCGACTGCGAGAAACGCAGACAAATCTCACGGAAATCTCGGAGCGTTTGTGAAACTAATCGGTAGCTTCGATCGATCGTTGATGCTCTCGTTGGTCGGTGATTTTTGCGGGCAGCCGGCTATTTGTGCGAACTAAATGGCTCCGCGATTGCTGGACGAAAGTGCGGCAGCAACGAAGCGTATTAATTTCTCACCGTCGACTCACTTCTCCTTGACTTATTTCGCGTTTCCGATCGTTGTGTCGGCCGATCCCTTTCTTCCTTCGTCACCCTTCGTTTGCTCTCGTTTCGGAGTCGAAACCACTCAATTGCATTCATCGACTTCTCGACGCGCAACGTACGCGGATAATACGCGCGGATATGCGCGTGGCGCGCGCGTTTATACGCGTCCGGCAGGAAATAATTGATGATACGCGCCCGGCCAGCGTGTCTTGCATCGCACAGCACGTCGTGGGACGGAAAAGCACCCGGCAGCGATTTATTATCGTCGGTTGTCGATAATCGACGCCGGCTGCATCGCGGTGAAACGCGATTCGCCGTTGCCGTACAACGGTGCGCCAGAATCCCGATTTTTTTACGGCCTATTGGCTCGTCGAACGCTCCATCTCGCGATATTCGGCATTCGCGCCGCGTTATTAAATAATGATTCATGCCTGCACATGTCCGCCTTTTGTATCACCAGTCGGGATCGTTATCGACATAGGAAGGCACTCCGCGCTCGTCGAAAATCACATTTTCGAGTTTCCACGTTTTTGGAAAATCATTTTTAATTCACTATTTGCAAAGATATATCGGCTAAAATTCTTTTTATAACCACCGTTATAAAAATTTATTATTCTTGATCGAGGTTTCATGTGTAAGTAGCAGTTTGCAATTCAATTTGTATTTAGTAAAAGTTATAAGCAGTTTTCTCCATTTCTGAAACATTTTATAAAAATATAATATGATACTAATATGATATTATACTAATTGATTTTGAGAGGAAGTTTTAATATTAAGTGAGGAGCAGAAATCTAATTAACGAAGAAGAGAAAATTTAAAATTATTACACTCCTGGGTTCTTCGGAGATCGACAAAGTCAAGATACGTGGAGAATATCCGTTTAATTAATATTTATTTTAACATTTTCTGCACGTTGATAATTCGTATAATCACTGAGCGGCATTACTTTTACTGCAATTAACAGGGAAGAGAATTTTCCTGTAGGTAAAGAACCGCTCGAATCCGAGGATTAATTAATTTTTATATTGCGTACATGGACGATTATTACGCGACTTGACGCGAATTACTTCCGGACAGTTTCGATAAAGTTTCAGTGGAGAGCAATCGACCGTAACGATCGCTCGTGCCGCCGAGATGTACCCTCGAAGATAAGAGTTAAAGTCCGAATCACCGGACGGATCGAGAGGACCAAGCAAGCATTCAATGCCACTCAAAGATGTTCTTTAATAGGTGTCCTCTCGAAATGTCGTAAAATCTTTATCGCGAATTTTGCTCCTTCTTACGCCCCGGTCGCTTTCCGTTTCTCTCTTTCGCGACCGCGCCGTTGTCGGCTATCCGGCGAAGACAGCCCGTCGATATGAAGACGACGGAGAGAAAATGAATTCAGCCGCGCGCGAGTCTATCGGGATCAGCTCCGTATTTAATCACACATCACTCGACCGACCGCAACTCCTGCCAAACTTTTAATATTCCGGATATTGGAATCCAGATAAGTTTAATTAAAGATTAGGTCGGAGACCTCCGTCAGAGACGCCGACCGGTTAATTCTCCGAATAGATTGTTTTTTTATCATTGAGTTTTTTTTTAGTGAGATTCGAGTTGCAGAAATGCTTGATCTTAGTTTAATTATTCCCATTTCTTGACGTCATAATAATTGTCCAATGAATTGTACCTAAGTACTGTAGAAAACTTATGCAATTTTAGATATTCTTACGAATACTTCAATTGTGAGAAATTACTTTTTTATTATCGCGCCAAAAAGTCTCTCCAACTTTTGTAAATCTTTAATCTCGGTTTAATTACTGTTTTAATATCATTATTATTGTACAATAAACTTTTATTTTATTTTCTTATTTTTTCTATGTTTTATTTTACATTTCTTACAAAATTTTAATTTATCATATAAGAGAATTGTGCAAGAAGTGTATTTTATATTGTCCATATTGTTATGCAACTACGAAATCGTGTAATATCGTAATACTGCTGTTATCGATAACTGCCGTTCTATCTATTATCATTACTTGTTCAGAGATTGATTTATGCACATCAGATAAAATCTCAATAAGTATTTCCGAGCTGCGCGCAGATGGGAAAGGATGTCGCGAAAGAAGAGGAAGGAGGAAACATCGAAGAGGGAATTAAATCTAGTTCGACTGAATCTATTACGACTGCTACATGACTGAACGCAATTTTTGCGCGGCTTCTGAAAATCGTTCGTCAGACAGCGTACCATGACTTTCGCCAATGGATTACCACGGAATTCCTTTGTGCAATCGCGATCACCGTCTTACAGCTCTCTCGTCCCTTTTTATCACCGCCCCCTTTCGACAGTCACTCGTTATACTTTTCTTTCCCCGAGTTTCTTCCTCGGAAGCAGACCTTATTTCCTCAACGCTCAACGTCGCGTATAATTTTCCACGCGTTGGCGAAGAATCGATACTTGCTGGAATCCCTTCTTTATACCTTTTAATCCGGAGATTAGCATAGACCCGCATAAATGACGAGGTTATCGACTATAGGGCTTGTGCAAACAAACGAGCAGTGAAAATGAGTATTGACAAGCTTGCGCTGTGAAAGATTATTAAATTCGTCCAGGTTATCAAAACTGCAGTAATTTGTTAGTTAACTTTACAATGTTTCGTAGCGCCCAACAATGTTAAGTTATGAATACACGAGTTCTATTAAACGCACCATAATAGTGATCGTACCATAATTATCATGGATGTCGAAATCAGGCAGTGCAACAATTTACGTTTATTTCGTGCTATTCCGCGGATATTAGAGAGTTTTTGCAATACCGTTTTTTAGATACGGTGAACGCTAAAATCACGTTATTGAGTACTGTGCATGCGCAGTTTTGTCTTTCGACCCACACACACACACACACACACACACACACACAATAACGTGATTTTAGTGTTCACCGTATCTAAAAGACGGTATTGCAAAAACTCTCTATTAAATCTGCTCACATTCATTTTTTTTCGTTATGATGGTGAGTTCTAGCATCTGCTGACTGTCAGCCAAAATTATGTCCAACGGGATTCCGGTGTCCGGATTGAAACAGAAAGATGGACATGTGCCATCTACGCGGACGGTGCTCGCTGCTATTCTATCAGTTCGCCTCGGTCTACGAGAATCAATGAAAAATCCGCGCTTGAATGGCGACAATCGGGTGACGCCCGATCGGTCGCTTCATCGCCGGAGAACGGAGGACTTTTATTCCTCCGAACGCGGTGCGGTCAGTCAGGATGATATTCTCCTCCCGAATAGGCGAAAAAGCGAACGAAAGAACGGACTAGCTCGCGCGCTTTTCAGTCGGTTTATGAAATCCACGGGGGAGGGTGGCATCCAATTTGGCGGGGAATTCGCTCTAGACAGCCCGGCACTCGCTTGACACTCGACCGCGATTCGCGTCCACGTGCTCTGCTGGAATGTGAAATGAGCCGGCGCACGACGGGAAATTAATTTGAATCCACGTACGCGTGAACTTCCGGCATTGACGCGCGCGTCCGCCACGCCGGCCACGCACCCTTTCTATTGCGTTTGCTTTACTGGAAATCTTGTGTAAAAATAGCGGAGGATTCAACGTAAACCGGGATTTACCAAGTCGCCTATTATACATAATGCGCCGATTAATTATGCGATGATGAAGTGGTTTCGCAATATAATATAGAATCCAACGCGAATATAAATGCAATTAAGCGAATAATCATATATATAAATATTAAATTAAATATTAAATATTAATACAGATACACATATATAATCTGATATCATACGAATGCGCGCAATATAATGTTAAATTATGCTCTAAGTCTAATAAATTAAGTATCGCGTTTCTGTATACATAATTTAATATTATCGTATCATGTATTTCATTAAAATATAATATTAAACGTTATATAATATGTAGACCAAAAAGAATTATATTCATGTGTGTGTTCGTATTTTTAATATGTATAATATATTTTTTATTTTTCAGTGTAATCTTTATAACAGTATTATAGCATTGCATGATTTTGTATATTAATAAGACGCAAAAATGCGAACCTTATTCATGAAACATTGTTACATGTTTTCTAATTACGAGACGGTCTTGCATAATTGAATAAAGTTTGTTGTATCGCCTTGCTGTATAGTGTATATTGTTTGTCGGCAAAATTTTGCGATAAGCTACAATCTGCGGTTTGAATAACTGCGATTTCGCACTCGTGCAAATAAACGGACGATGATGGAATATAAACGACTGTCCGCGACTGTTATCGGCCACGATATTTTATAAATAACATTCGATCAGTTTTAGAAAAAAAAGGAAAAATGTATTGTGCTAAGCGAGCGTGCATTTCATGACAATGATTTATCACTGAAGATTTTGCATGGAGCACATTCTCTGCAAACTGCATGTATATGAGCTTATCCTTTCGATTAAATGCGTTCTATTCTGTAAACAAATAACACGTTGAAAATATTCAGTATAATACTCGGTATAAGATTAGATACAGATTATTTTACCGAAAGAATTGTCAATTGTGTTTATTTTGTAAACGCTCTAAATCGTTCCAATCGTTCCTGGTTTATGCGTCCGAAATACCGGCTACTTAAACTTTAAATATATGATGCTGTGAATTATGGAGTCGAGTCGTTTGCGAGTGTTGAACTTTCGGAATGCGGAGTACCGGAAATATTTAGTTTCAAATTTTATATTGTATGATGCAGCTTATAGTTACACGATGTAGAGAATCTAGAGAATCCATCTCACCTTTTGTTGCGTGAGAAACAAACGTGACCCTCGATAATTTTGTGACACGCAAGATCTTTAAAAATTTACAGAAAAATATGATAATAGTGTAGCGAATATACTTGTCTATTAATAATAATTTACTTAATAATTTGAAAAAACTTTTTTGCGATACTTTTATTAATAGAAAGAGTTGACTTTCTTTATTAAATTAGTTATAAAAGTATACAATCTTGAAAATATAAAAAGTATAAAATCTGGAGATTTTATCATCACAAAATTAAGGAAAATTGAATTTAAGTAATTCAATAAATCACTAGGTAACACAGTGACGGGATAGTAGCGACAGAAAATACTCCGTATATATAAACGTTCCGGAAGTAATAATGGTGAAGCCGCGTCTCGTGCACACAGGATGGTCATTATACAGCGACATAAAGAAGCCGTGGGCGCAATTCCGTTTGGCGCTTCTGCCCGAGCTTTTATCCGTAAATAATATTTCCGCACTTTCTGCAAGTTTAAGTTATTTCGCGGTCATATAACGCACATGTATTCTCTTGTGTATCATCTTCATAATTTTAAAATTTTCTGAGGCGTGGAAATTATCCGGGGTTAATTAATTTGAAGAAACAAGACGACAAATACGTGGAAATGAAAATGATTATGAAGAAACGATAATTGTTTGATGATTAATATTAGTATTTTATTGCCATTAAAACATCTACAAATATAGTCATATTAAATATAAAATCTTTCCTGTAAAAAATTTTTGTACAGAATTTTTATAGCTTGTTTTATAGCTTTGTTCTATTTTTTATTTTGATTTTAAAATTTTTCTTGAAAGCATGAATATATTTTCTTTCGACTTTCGTTGTTCTTTCAAAGGCTTTTAGCCACTGCATCCACGCATTACGTCTAATTGGTTGTACAGTTCCGCACATCTCGGTAACCATCGAATGAGACAACTTACAAGTCGCATATTCCGCTCTCTTGTCCCGTGCGCTGTCGTAATTCCGCGGAGAACCCTCGACGGATAAATGACTGCGTAGCATCCATTCGGGAGCGTCGTAAAAATGTAAACCGACGTTATTTATGTGACACACGTGGCACGCGTTGTGTGCAGCCAGCAGCACCGGCGCCGGCGTTGACCTCGTTTTAACGGGAGGCTACTTCCGCTTGCTGCGCGGCAGGCGCATTGTCTCGGTGCAGCGTTTTTTAAATTTCACGAATGAAACCGCGACAAGGAAGATCGACAATCCTTCCCGTTTCTCGTTCCCTCCATCTTGGGTACAAGAAACGAGTGGCACAATGAAATTACGATATTGCTTGCCTCACATGAAAAGGCAATTCGAAAGTGGGGAGGTATAACATAAATGTCACGTCCAAGTAAAAAGTATCGTTGGATGCTGATAATATGTTTAGATAAACAGAAAATCGGAATATACAGAAATCTTGATTTTACGATCCCCTTCCGCGTATCGAGTCATGCGTAACAAACACAGGTTTCGAGGGATCGAAGGGATGAAACTTTATGTGCTAAAATACGCCAACATTTTTCAGCATTTTTCACATTTGTCGCATTCGCAAAATAAATAGGACATAGGGCGTAGGTTGTAAATAATCGTAACGGCGCGCGAGAGACGATTATCTCCGCGGATTCGTCGATGTACAGAATCGATGTTACAATATATCGCTTCATGATAATACGCAGATATTCACGATACACATGACGCACTTTCCGCGTCGATGTTCCATCGTAAAATCAACATAACTCGCGCGTGCGTGTGCTCCCGATCCATATTGTCACATTGCGGGTAGAATTTCATTAGAAAGTAGAATTGCGGCGCAATTCGGCATTACGTGCTTATCGAGGGGACAAGGTGGGTTTATGGGCCCACTATACCGGGCGAAAGATGTTCGATTTCGGAACGGATCGTCGTCGCACTCGTCGTCTTTGCGCTGTGTCGTAAAGGTGGAACGACCGCGGGTTTATTTGTATCGAGCACCGACGACCAACGGCCATGACAAAAGTTTACCCTACCCTCGAACTTTCACCGGGGAAAACGGCATTCTCGACGACGAGTCGGGGCTTTTGATGAAATTGAACATCGAGGAGGATCCCCGCTTATTCGGCCAATTGCGCGCCGAGTGACGCGACAAAGAGGAACGGTACCCTAAATGAACGTGATCGCTTTTTGGTGTGAGCCGCCGTTCGCTGTGTTCGTTCGTTAAAAAATTCGACCAAGAGAAGGTTCAAAATTTTTCAACGGGAATCTAATCCGCGAATTCGTTTAGTCGATGGATAAAATAAATTTGGACGGATCGCAAATTTTTGGTATGTAGAAACCTGTACGAAATTTTGGTATGTAGAAAATTTTGAGACTTTACGGATTTTGGAAACGGAGAAATCAAATAAAAATATCTTACGATTTTTTTTACCGAAAATTTATATTTAAGTTATTTTTTACATGAAAAATAATATATCTGCGTTACGCTAAGTAGAGACTACAGACGTAAAAACGTTCTTTAGCGACTATTCCTTACTCGACGAGCTAACTGCGCACTTTCAGAAAAGTTCCCTGCCGTGGGGAAGGACCAGTCAGATAAGTGGCCCCTAAACCGGGTGTACGGCGAAATCCTGCGAAGTACTGGCGGAGAAGCAAACATCAGTGAGTCGTACGAATCCGGTCTGCCCGCTCGCCTTTACTCCGCTGTTGGCTTTTCGGTGGGTCCCTTCCGATTCGGTCCATTTTGTTGACACTCGTCGGAACTCTAAACAGCTTCCGGCGGAAGTTTCCCGCAACCCCCGAGGCGAGCGTGGATCCTGAAACACCCTTTGATGGATATTTAAGCCGTTGCGCGGAAAAAGTGCGGAAAGAATCGCGCGCCGGCGCGCACCCTCCGCCACGACGCGCGACGTCCGGGATTTCCCCTTAATCTTGCTCGGCCATGCATTCGGAATTACCCCACCGTCAGTGTGTGTACGCCCGCGATAAATCTATCGCCCTGGACAAATCTTCCGCTCTCGTAATTCCGCAAGACGCGAATACGTGCAACGGAACCGTCCTTGCGAACCGGAAGAACGGTATTAATGCAAATTACAATGCGTTTTGATACATACGGGGTATATAGATAAGCTTTATGAATTTTTAAATTTAACGGATCTCGAGTTTGTCCTAAAGACAAGATTTTTATAACGAATAATTACGGTGTATTTATTAATTATATACGTATTGTGATAAAATTGAATAAGGCTTATAAACAAAGAGATTGTGTTAATGATAAATTTAATAACATGTAACAATAATTGCCATTTAAGTTCTTGTAAGCTTCATTTTTTTGGTAAATTAATTAAAATTTTGATGATCATAAAATTGTTTTCGAATATTTTATATTCTTTTTCATAACGTAAAACATTGAGAAGGATGCCAGTGCATTTATGTAGATTAAATACTTGACAATTAATTTAATGTAAAATTAGATAAATATCTCATATCGTAGTACGTGTGTCGCAGTTTTCAACAAAAACTGTCCAGGAGATAAAAATATTTCCGAGATGTGTCCAATGAAATATGTGCACTGACTAAGGATTAACGAGCTTTTAATTTGCAATGAATTGTAATTACGAAAGAATGCAGATCTGCATAGAGATAATTTTTTATTAATTATAAATTTATTTGTTAACACATTTTATTGATTTGATTATTTTGATAACTGAAACGTGATAACTTTTTTAAACGTCATAATTTTGTTATTATCATTAATTTTTGCATCAGACATTATAATTACGTTTAAAAATGCTAAGTTAGATTAATTTTTATTACATTTTTTAAATTTATTTAAAATGTTATTAAATAAAAACAAGAACATGAAAATTCTCATTTATTATACTTGTATGTTATACTTATACATATATGTTGGAGAAACAGAGATGCTGCAGCATCGCTAAAATCAGCTGGTAATGTATTTCTTTTCAAAAATATTGAATCAAAACATTGTATAAAAATATTGTATAAAATATATCCATGACGCGTGAGATTTATATTATGTTAAGCAGGTCGTTGGTGTATTCGCGTTTACCCGCTCCTTATTGCGTCTACGCGCGTGATAAATCTGTCAACTCGCGCGAAAGTTTAGGTCGTAACTTAGGAGCAACTTTGCGGACCACAAAGGTAGAATCGCCGGGTCGAGACGGTGTGGACGAAAGTTCAGGGATCTCATGCAAATTTCATCTTCTTCGGCTAATAAAATACACCCTTGTCTTGGGCTAAAGAGCACACATACATCCTACATACACGTCGCTATACTCGCTATACCCGACAGCTTACGAAATTAATTTTCTGACGTTAATGATAACATTATTCGTTCTAAACCACATTTAGCAGAATGTAAATGTTCTATCGCATTCAGCATATTATTTTGGCAGTTTTATGACTTATGAAGAGTCATGGTCACCGTAAATGTAAGTTTTATTGCCATTTTGAGTGAGAGCCAGCATAATAAAGTAAAGATAAAGAACAACTCGGAGTTCGATTAACTTCTTTGCAATCGTAAATCTACGCGGTAAATTATTCTGACTTAACAATTCCGGGGAAGTCCGTAAATTCTTGCCGGGCCAAATCGCGGGAGCTCGCAAGATCGGAAGCTGAACTTTCTCATGCTAATATTCTTCCACTTCCACACAATAAAACTCGAAAGTATACGATGCGGCGTATCCGTCGTAATTTTTGTACGAATGCATTATACAACGCGTCACAAAAGGGTCCACGAAAGAATGTATCGATAATTAAATATTGACTATTGATTTCCGTTATTTTACGTGAGATTTGAAAAGTGTTATAATATAACATTGTTATAATATAACATTCAACATGATAAATTTTAAATAAAAAAATTTATCTAACTCTGTTACAATAAAATTTTAATTTTATAATAATTTAATGGCATATTATACATTAAAATTTTGCAAAAAGATACTTGACAAAATTAAGAAATATGCATATACGTTATGTACGTATATTTTATTTATTCTTTGATTCTGGAGGTTGAGAGAGAACAGCTGATTACAATAAAAGCGAACATCTTTTGAAATTGATGCATCTGCTGTTACTTCGGTGAACGTAGTTCTCTCTCCGCGCGCTATGTATCCAAGACGCGTATCTATAAAACACGGGGGCAACTCGGGCAAACCCGGAAGGAAGATGAATCCTCGAGCTCTCCGCCTCTTCTCTTCCGGCTAATAAAATTCCGAGGGTGTCGTTCGATCGCCTAGCCGGTGTCGCGGCGCCCACGAAGTGGCCCCATAGCCCTCGCGGCACTTCGGCTGAGCACAGAGGGTGTGTTTCCCAGCTGTGTAAACAGATTTTATGCGGAGTGTAACCGCGAGTCGCGCGAGGGAAATTGTGCCGCTCATTGTCTATTCTAAAAGCGACTTGCGTCGCTTTATGATGATACTCTCTGCTTTTATCTCCGATTTCGGGACCGCTTGTATTTTTCTGTGAAGAGACGATGCAATTTATTCGATTTTTATCGAAAATATGTTTCTATAGCTGATCGCAGCGATAGAATAAACGCGTTATGAAAAACGCGATTACGGATTTAACGGTTGGACTACAGATTTTCATCGGTATTAATACTCAAACGATTTAATCGCGCGTCTAAATATTTGAGCGCGAGAATTTGTTCGACCATCTATCATCCTTATCGTCTGTGTAAATGGTCGATTAATTCCCTTGAACAAACAAATAACAACGGGAGAGTGCTTTGATGCATATTAAATCCGGAAACGTTATAATAGCCTATCCATCAGGCAACAATCTTCGCTCTAATGGAATTGGTAATCTAATTGCTTGATGGAATGAACAATTACGTAATCTAGAAAACGAAAAAGATCGAAGCTTAAATAACGAATCGTATAATTTAATACAATAATTTTCATGATACGCAGTTGTCATGATCTGAAACGTACACGTCCTCAATTTTGACACAAATAAGCGCGCAAATTAGCGTCGCAATATTTAAACTCTAGCAATCGCGCGCAAATATGCGCTTTTTAATGAATATAAAAGTACGGAGCGTCGGTCGCGCGCGATGGTTTATACAGATATCTCTACGTGCATTGGCACAACTGTCGGCTAACGAAAATGCGAGGATAGCGCGTAAAATGAGCGCTGTCCTCTTCGATATTGTCCTTCTGCTGAATTCCCAACGCGATTTTCATAATCAGTCGTGGGATGGAAATACAGTGGCCGCGTGAGTAATTACAGGCGGTCGGGGGGCCAAGAGGGGACGGATGACGGTGGGGTCAGGAGGTGCGTCACAGACTGGTTCACAGAGTGTGTGCCACGCAACGCTTACCGCGGTAATCATACATGCGTAACGCGAGACCGCGCGGCTCGTATATCGTCCTGTTATTACCGGTCGTGCGTACGATTGCATTGTTGCACGTGGCGCGGATGCAACTGCACCGTCGTCGTTGCATCGCGCCACCGGTGTAGCTATCGTATAGCGGAGGGATCGTACTATGAATATAGAAGGGCTGACTGGACCCTTCTTCCTTTTATCTCGCCACGGAAACAAAGAGTGTTGTCGCGGATCGAATGTTGTAATTTTAACCCTCGTTGGATTGCGAAGAATGCGATTTTCAATTCAATCGCCGATTTGCGTCCGAAAGCTCCGCACGATTCGATTGTTTGTCGCACAATATTGTATTGCATATTGTATTCGTAACACATTTTGTATGAACGTGGCGCTTTATAAAACAAAGCGGGCGGTTTCTTTTGATCATACGATTTCGCGCACGCGAGCGTGCAAAGTCGCGACACCACGTCGCGAGTTATCGGATTTACGAGAAAACGCGCGGAAAGTAGCGCGCGAAAGAAAACCTGTCGTGATAAACAAACTGATGGGGAAGGGGAAACTGGATCACATCTTTTTCATAGGCATTATCTCGTTACGTACCGCGTTGCAAATAAAAATTGTTCAATCATGATCAACATAGCTATCGGCTCGTTAAACATCGTAGCTTTAACTTTTATCTCTTTTATAGTTTATTTTTCGTATTGTAGTATTGTAATTATCAGTTTTTGTTTTTGTTGTCATCATCGACCGTACATGTTTTCACTGTAATGAATACGAAAATGCGCGGAAGATCATTAAGGGGGGATTCCAGTTTAACCGGGCGAAAAAAATGTGATTTTTTAGAAATTTTTTTTGAGAAAACTGAAGATATTGGAATAATTGCTTTGGAGATATAAAAAGACACATTCTTAAGGAATAAAAAAATATATAATTTTTTATTTTTTTTAAATTTTTGTCGCGTTGATGTACACGACTTTGTCACACAATGTCGATAGCGCGGCGTGCAATGTAGCAACGAGCTGAGTCATCTGAAGGCAAAAATCAAAAATTTCCTTCAAAGCTTATTCAATTACGCGGAGATTATACCAACTTGCAAATAAAAATATGAAAAATTGAAGCAGTTACAGCAATCGTAAGAAAAGTGAAATTTTTTTGACCAAAAAATCAATCTTCTATTGTTGATAAAAATGTTATAAATAAACAATAAAATTGTAGCGGTTGGTATAACCCCTGAAGAAAACTATAAGGAATCGAACCGTACTTTGCAAATGTCATTTAGTTAATGATTTTTTTAGTTATCCTGCACGTCAAATTGGAAAATGTAGTTTCGAGAAAAACGCATTTAAAGATTACCTCTTCGCGAAAAAATAGTTTTTGATATTGGAATGAAATGATATTAGATATGGAACATATTCTTCAAGCTTTATACTATTGATTTATGCAAAAAAAATTTTTTCGAATTTTTTGACCGATCAAACTGGAATCCCCCCTTAATCAAGTACTGAATTATTGCCGATGATTAAGAATTAATGAGTTGCTAAATAACGAGCACGTGCACGTGCATTATAAATAGATCTTATAATAATAAGATCTCATTATAATAGATCTCTACGGTATCGCAAATAAACGGTATTGAAATAAGCTTTACGCGACCTTTACGCGAAATGTCTCGATATATATGCATCATCACGGATTCATAACGTAGAAAGGTGAAACGATAAAAATTCACACGTACGCAGTTAGCACCTGTCATAAAACCGTGTTTCGCGTACTATAATTCCGCTTTATTTGTGTTTACGAGTGCTTTTATGATTTAAAAAATCCAGATCTCCAGCAGTGGCGCGTGTCCACTTAAAACGAAGAAATATATAGCGTATACCAGTTATACGACGTACGTTCTCGAATATGTATGAATATGAGAGAAGCGAGAACGACGCTAGTCGATGCACGAAATTCACATTCCCTACAAATATTTATCCTCCGTCTAATTTTAACACGTTCGCCACCATGCATCACATATGTGTGACGCACCGATCTTGTAGACTAATGTTACACATGTGTGATTCATTATTCAGAACATTCAGTTGGCCTTTTTAATACATTCTATGTGTGCATAATTACAAACATACACTACGGTAGATGAAACTACTAAAAATGTAGCGTGCTCTGTGGTGCAGGTTTTTTCAATCTTGCTGTGGTAGCGAACGTGTTAAATAAATTTTATTTTAATAGAAACGTTATTTAGTAAATTAGGTGCTCATAATACTTAATTTTTTATAACTCAATTTAACAAATCAACATCATTTAAGATTTTTTATTTATTCACATACCTATACTGATAAGAATGTACGGTTTTCTTAATAAGGTAGTTCTTTCTTTTCACAGGTTTGCAACTTTTTATTCTGAAGAACGTTTATATAAGTATCTGTTTTTTTTCCGTCATACGTTTGTGAAAAGTTATTGATAATATATGTGCGATGAAATTTGCTATCTTTGATATCTTACTGTCGTGACACTATTATTTGAAAGTAGAAAAAACGTGCAGTATGTCAAACAGCTATCGTAGACGATAACTTTCGGGGAGCTTTTTCAGAAAGTAGCACAAGCTACGTGTGTTATTTCAATAAAGACATATAGATTCGTGTATCGTATACTTGACTAGGTGACTTCGCATACATCCACGTCCCGAAGGCTTGGTACAGCGAATTCCGAAACAGTCGATGCTGAAAATAAACGCGGGCGAGCTTTCACTCAAAACAAGGAACGTTCACAACCGAGTTTGGCGTGTAGCTTTGCGTATCGTTGTCGATAAACGACGATAAGCATATCGACGAAATCGATATTCTTATTGTAGTGACATTTTCTCGCATATTTCGTATTACATATATAATAAAATTGAAATGCTCAGATATGAAAAGAGATTATTGAAAATTCTTGAAATATATCTTTTTTAATCAGTACAAAATCTGCAAAACTGATAAGATAAACTATTTTTTCT
The DNA here is from genome assembly GCA_003063835.1 of Aphaenogaster floridana. Taxonomy (NCBI): domain Eukaryota; kingdom Metazoa; phylum Arthropoda; class Insecta; order Hymenoptera; family Formicidae; genus Aphaenogaster; species Aphaenogaster floridana. The sequence goes on from NJRP01000065.1 coordinate 121,603, forward strand.
AAATTAATTTTAGTTCTTTATTTTGAAACTTTTAATTTTTACCACTGGATATAAAAATTATAAATAAAAATAAGTTTCACGAATTCCCAACGACTTTAGAAAACAATCCTGTCACACGTAATTATTTTTTATTTATGTAATTGTGTATTTTTAATAATTTAATGTAACCACAAATTATGCAAGATAATGATTATTTGTTACTTTGGTGTTACTTTGAATAACACGAACTAGTTTTAAGATCGGGGCAGTAGAAATCCCAGAAAGTTTCAACTCCTCTTTTTCACCCTCCATCTTGAGCCTTAGTGTGAGCTTGGAAATTCACCGCCAAATTCAAGTGGACTTCACATTCAACGATTTACGGCAGTTTTCGGGCATACCTTTTCTCTCTGCCTAACTTCGCGTGCGCTATCCCTTCGTTCTTCGCTCTTTCCTTTATCGGATAAAAGGCATTAGAGAGCCGCTTAGGTGCAACCCATAAAAGATAATATATTTTGCGCGATTCGGGTATGCCGGGTCAATTCTCTCGAGAGGAAATCTGAGAGAGAAATCAGGTTGATGCAGATCGCTTTGAAAATTTATATAGGTTCGACAAATTATAGTGAACTCGGCATTTGCAGATGTGCGAAGATGATTTAGACAATATTAATCTAACGAAAGAGAATTGCGATTTATTCTCTCAGCGTCGTAAAGCTCACTTAAGATTTATTTTGCAGGATATTTAAAAATTGATATCAAATATCTTTAGAGCATATTTCTTCTATAGAAGTAAGAAGTTTGTATAAATACACGGAAAAAACGATAAGGTTGCCACAACCACAATAATAGTAATATTTGATACAGCCACGTCCTGTGGTTGTCACATTCACATTGTTTTGTGTAGTACATCTATATATGTTTATCTCAACATTCACTATGTTTGCTGTACCAAATGCATATAGTTGCCTTCACATCAATGTGAATGTGACAACCACAGGACGTGGCTGTACCAAATATTACTATTATTGTGGTTGTGGCAACCTTATCGTTTTTTCCGTGTATATTTACAAGGAAGCTTTTTGCTTTTTTTTGAGTTATAAATAGCTGTATTACTCGATGAGAGCAGAACTGATTAATGACAATATAACGACATCCATTAAATTAATTTTTATTAAATTTCTATGACTTAATTGTTTGAATGATGAAGTTCAGCATTTTTACAAATGTCATTTTGTATTTTCCGTTTGTCTCAAGCCGCGGGCTCACAAGGAGGCTTCATTCATATTCGAAAGGTGGGCGATTACGTGCGCCTCCCCTCCTGATTAAATTGCGATAGACGGGATATCGGATAAGTGGATACCTCCACCATGAGCGTGGTATCTCACGGAGCTGCGCAACCATCATCAAACTTGCTGCGAAACCGCGCCATCGCGCTCGAGATCTATTTGTTCCCGATGAACCGACGATTCTCGAGATAGCGGGCGAAGGTAGTGAATCCTCTTACTATGCGGCTCGTATCGTGGGTGAACGCGCCGGTCCGAGATGCTTTCGTTGAAATTCAAATCTCTGGCACCAGCATGTTGCGCCCGCTGATCCGTTTTTGCGATTCATTTAGAATGCTTGTACACAATTGAACACGAGGAAACTCGATTGAAAATTCACGTGGCTTTCATACATAAAGTATAATAATAAAAATCAATGGGGACTTCTATTTTTAAAATTGATAGAAATTTTCTTTCGAAAACTGGAGGTAAAATTTAAACGAATATGCTATAAACCGAAAATAGCATAGTAATGTGCTATCGGTAATGTTTAGTAATCGATCAATATTGATAATCAATCAATCGTAGAGAAGAGAAGAGATGAAAATCTAATTCTTAGTAAATTAATTATATTTAGGTATGCGCTATTAATTACAAAAACACATATTTCTTAGAACGGTCAACATTTTAAATGGAAAATATTACAATCTTTAATTGCCTTATAAAAACGTAGCATAAAAAATCGTATATAAGACATTTGCATTTTCTACTCATTGCCATTAATGTATTTCCAATAAAATGGAATGCATGTAGAGGAATCTACAGCTCGTCTTCGAATTCAAACTAGCGTTTAGTCAGGATCTCGCATTATCGGCAAAGTCGGCTTTAAATCACGGCTAATGCTCGAGATAACGAGCGAATAAGATAAACTCACCCTACGTGATTTCCTGATAAGCGCGTTCGACTACTGGCGGCCCTTATAGTAGTGAGCGCGGTGCGAGAATTCCGCTTGGAAGGGGTGAGGAGAAATACCGTTCAAAGGACGCGAGAAGAACGGTGGCGCGCGTTCGCGAGGTGGGCGCAAACTTTGGTGCCCGAGATTCAAAGACAGCGAGCTCCGAAAGAGGGATAAATCTAAAGAGGGGCGGAGCCGAATCAGACTGAATCCTAATTACGACGGCCCAGAGGCGCGTTAGACGTGACCCAGGACTAAACTCCGTTCTAAGAACTGAGCTGAGAGCCGAGCGACGGCTAGAGGTACTTCCGGGAGCGGGTGGGTTAAATGTTGCCGCTAGCAAAGGAGTTGCTGGATCCGCCAGGCAGGATGCGGGGTATGCGTCCATTTCGTCCCCGAAAGCATCCCCCGAGTGGCGTTCCACTTCGTGGTGGAATTAACGCCTTAGCCTGATGGCCTTACACTCAACCGGTCGACTTCTAATGCGATCCGGAAACTTTTAGCTTGCTTATTCCGCCGCAGTGTGAAAAGCACGCGACATAGTCGCTACCGCAACGCGAAATGCTGCGAGAACTTTTTCGCTTGTGTAAAATCGTATCTTACTCTAACACACTCGCATCTTTGCTTTATCCTCGAAGGTGATGAGCTCCCACTACGAAAATTAATAAGCTGCAGCTGAACGTCGTCGTCACGTATTACGTTATTTCGCCATTATTACATTAGATGCATTTGGATCATCGTCAAAGTAGAATGCTCAGCCCGCACCTAATATCCGCGCCGGAAGATCTCCCGGAGGAGACCTTGAAACTTTGGACGTGAGTAGATTCTGCCGGAAGGCTTCCGTCTGAAATTAGCACTCTCGTTTAATGCCACGGCAGATATAGCCGGCGGGTCAGGTTTCCGACGTACTGCCGGAGGCTCGCTCACGACCTTTGCGCTCAAGTGAGGCACGAAGTGAATTGCCGGGGCGCATCCATCCACCCCGTACACCGAGGACCTCTTTGTACATAATCCTAAATTAAGCACAATTTCCAGTAAGGAGTAGCGCAGGCATGCTCGTCAGTGAATGAACGCCTTGACCTAACATCGCCTGACTGAGTAATGTGTCTCGGATGTATCGTTCGCAAACTGCTTCTCGGAGATCTTTGATCTCGATGAACTTACGTTATAGTTATATGGGGAAACAGTAGTTGTTCATCTTCTGGAATACATTCTATGAATTATTCGTAATACAAAATTTTTCGTAATACAAATTCGTAATACAAATTCGTAATACAAAGTTTTTTTAGAAAGATAATATATAAATATTTTCAGATATAAATTTTTAGATATAAAAAACCAAAGTTTCAACTTTGAAAATTACAACTAAAAATCATTTATTATAATTTTTAAATAGAAATAATACTTTACTATTAAATATACTTATTATCGAAAATTCCAACATATTTTTCAGCGCTGTTATTTTTAAAAATTTCTCTTTGTATCAATCAAGATTTATCATAGAGGACGTTACAATTTTTAATTTGTAACATCATCTCCTTATATATATTTCTGCCATCCAATTTAGAAAAATGAACAATTACGAGGTTTCTCCGTACATTCTACACTCTCTCATAATTATGCTTGAGAATCGTACATGCGCAAAAAGCGGGATAATTGTGGATCGGCTCGTTGGACGGTGCCGCAAATCTTGACGCACCCGCGCATCTTTATCATTATGACATCGTAATTAACGGAGTCGAGTGCTTGAAAGTATCGCATGCAATTTGTTCTCATTAGCGAGAAAGCCTTTTTTGTTATTCAAACTCATTGCGGTCGCGAAGGTTTGCACTTGGCAAATACCGTTTCGCGCGTTTAGTGCTGCATAAAATAATAGAGTCGCTAATACCGTCATCCTCGAAGCTTACGAAGGCCCAGTCGCGGTTAGCAATGCACACACACACACACACACACACACACACATACACACACGATAATTTAAAGTGGGCGCCGTTTTACGTGCATATACTGGCGTACGTGCCTTCAAAAACGATAATACCTGTCGCACTGCTCAAAGACTCCGTCGGTGCTTCGCGGTGAATTTCACTTGGCGGTAATAGGATCACGCGAAGATAAACTCCGGGATTAGGGGATTATCGAGTAACCTGCGTGCGTGCGGGCAGCCTTAATGGTATGCTAATTTGGTGCTAATTCTGAAGGGAAACAGCTAATAACTCAACGGCGCTCTAACCACGGAAGATTCCCCCGCCGGTGCAGCCCCGATATAATTCCGCTAACTCGCGCTTGTCTCTTAGCGAATATGAACGGTAACACGTGTTACCCCTCCCACGACCGTCTCCCAAAGCGAGCTCATCGTTCGCGGTCGTTTGCCGAAAATGTTTCCGGTAGTTGCATCGAGTGGGCAAAGTTTTAGAGCTGCTAATTGAATTACAATTCGCGCGTATCACGCCGTCGTCGTTGCCGACGTCGTCGTCGTCTTAGCCGTCGTCGCGCGAACTTGCGATTATAATCACATCGCAAAATTGAGGTGCGGTATGGATACGCCGTGAATCCCGTGCAGTAACTTTGCCTAATGTCGTTTAGGTGGTGTAATGCTTTAACCAAAACGGGTACACATATGACAAGTAAAGTTACGATACGTTATGCGCATCGGCATGAGACATATGTCAGACCATATTCATGTCTTTGCCTTTATCCAGCGTTTAATACATTTGATTGTAATATTTACTTATTTATCAATATATTATTAGAAATGACAATAGAGCTCTATTTTGCGTTATAAAAACACCCATTATTTATTATTATCAAAATTACGTTTATCCATTGTTAAAGTTGGTGAGGTCATGTTTCTTTTCTTTCGTTATTATAACTTTAAGCTGAAAATTATGCAATGACATTCACCGCGTCGATTGAAGCGTACGATGTGACTCACGAATGCGGTATAGCGATCAACGTGCCAACGCAAAATAGCGGGACAAAATAGTCTGGCTTAAGTATCGCTTATCATTTACGGCGGTAAGAAAGGAAGGCGGCGCGGCGTGTTCAGAACCGCGCGAACATCCATTTAATCTGCAATCTGCGGATCGGCTTTACCGGCAATAGTTTCACACTTTAGGGGTTTCGGTATGCAAATGCTGGCGAAGAAACACGCGCGGTATATCGGAGGCTGGCCATTCGCCAGCTACTATCCCTCGCAGCCGCCAGCTATTGCGACCTGCGCCGGCGACGTGTTACTGAAGTGCATTGCATATTGCAACGCGGGTTAAGCTGCGGAATCACGCCGAAAGGCAAAAGGAAAATGTTCTTGTGGAAAACAGGTCGTATCCTTTCGTGAACGCGATTAAATTGCTTGTCAGATTTATATGAAGTTTCTACCACAAAAGGAAAATACCATTCTAGTCTTCTATATCATAGAAATCTTTTATTAAGAGAACACGAGATTTTATTAGAGATATTTTAATAATTAAAACTATTTTAAGAAATTATAAAGAGATAATACACGTATCTATACATAAAAATATTAAAAATATTATTTTATTAAGAAAAATATATCTATATGTATATATATTTGATATATATATGTATATATATAAGATATGTATATATATAAGAATTTGTTTAAAATATTATTACTTTATATGTATGTATATATATATATATATATATATATACATATAAAGTAATAATATTTTAAACAAATTCTTTCAATTTGAAGTCAGTTTTAAAATAATCATTTGATATATCTACAGTTTTTTTCTTTCGTTATATAATTATTTTTCATCATATCATATTTATTGTCAAAAACTAACGGTTATTGATAAATTTATATTTAACTTTAGACATATCCGTTTACTAAGATTATCTTGAGCTATAGTTATCGTATTAGACTGTACGATCAATGCACTTCGGAAGACGTTATGTTTATCTTTTATTATAGATAAGGCGAAAATTGAATGATGCATCAAGAGGGTGAAGACTTTCCCGTCGGGAATTAGACGGAACTTCTTGGAGATTGCATCGATCGCGTGAAGGACGTTAAACGCATCGTGCGAGCGCGAAATATCTAACAGTTCATGCTTTTAGCTTAACGCTGTGTAATTATTATAGTTTCGCAATACGTTACAAGGCGGCGATAAGAATCGAGGTTGCTACGTGCCGGCAACACGCCGCACGATAATGCGCTCAGCGCGAGCTGAAATTCAAGAACGGCCTGTGGTTTTCCGGGTAGAATACGCGTAGCTACATGTGAGGGGTTAAACATCCACACTAAAACGTTGTTTAACCTTAGGAAAACGACAGCCTTTTAAGAAAAAAGGTTGATGCATCACGCGATAAAGTACCGCACAGAAGCGTTCGCGTGTTATGACGTTGAATTTTCTTTTTCAAGCCTAAATACCTCTCGATTATACTCGACAATTTTGCATACAGAATAAACACTTTCGATGTATCCGCGTCTAACTGTGTGATATTTATTCTGTTGCAGGTGAGTCAAAAACGTTGCTGCACACAAAACAAGAGAAGCTATGAAAATACGTCGCAGCAATATGATAAAAAAATGGTGAAAGTTGGTAAATAATTTACTAAATAATATAAGTGTAGACTATGATTCTAAATAGATAAATTAATTATAAATAAATATATTTAATATTTCTTAATTTTAATGAAGAGAGATTCTGCTTAGGGAGTCGTAAGTTTATTTCAAATTACTTGTTTATATTTATGACAATACGCTGCTACTTACTGCAAAATGGATTTTTTTTATCTGAGTAGATATTGTTGCCCGGTTGCTGTTGCGGTACATTTTAGCGCCAATGAACTGTCGGTGGTCTTGGGATCGATACAGGAAAGGTCGCGGAACTCGCGTAATTTCCTCAAGTCTGCACGGTATTATGAATTATCTACTTTAATGTTTTGCGCGGTCGCTTCCATAATGCTTCATGCGACTGATAATTTCGAGCGACTATAGTCACGAGCGATGAGTCACGACTATCGCAGATCGCGCGATGAATCGAGGAAATGTAGCGAGCGAAATTAAATTAACCGTAGGCAAAACGCGATCCCCATCGTGACTTTATAATATTAGATTTTTATAACTGGTTTTTCATTCAGTCGGTAGATAGCTAAAAGGAAAGGTTGACCTCGTGTCAATTATCGAGCGATCTTAATCAAGGCCTGTCTGGCTGCACTTTATTCACTGGACAGCGCCTCGCCGACATAATGGAACTATATTATTCATTTTTGCGGTAATGGGAGAGATAATTACCGGTGACATGAGACGAGTTTGTCGGTCTAGAATGTAGAAGCGGGCTCAATCGTGCGACGCAGGAAGCGGAAAGATTGTTAGAGGGATTATATATAAAACGAGATATGGCCGTAAAGTTTAAGTCGCAAAAAGAGCCAATTTTCGCGCGACAGCGCGATAGCGGCGCTTCGCGGATTTTTTAAATCATTATATGCGCATTAGACTCCTTTAGGAGCCATTCACGGATATAGACCTACCGCAAGCTCTCGTATTCCATTAACGGATAATACCGAATGATAAGGTGAGCGAACATACCCGCGGTAATTTCGTAATAGCATTTAATCGGAATTCGCAGAAATAATATGAAAAAGAATCGCGATTTTCTTTCTCTTTCTTTTATTTTTAAATCTTTATTTGTGCACTCGCAGCTCGGTATACTTAACTTGAATTTTCTCCATTTATCGACTTTGCAGCATTAAACATGATTTGGCTAATGCTATCGTAACGTTAACACACTTACAATTTAACTTAATTTATCGCGACATGTTTTACAAAAAAATGACAGGGCGACAAATTTAATATATAGCAATGAGAATGTAGTAGTTTTTTTGTTGCGTATTGCTCTCAAGTCAGAAATAATCTCCTTTGTCAGCATTCGAGTCTCAACCACAAAGTTCAATCTTTTATTTTAGTACGTAAATGTGATTTGCGGACACAATAAAAGTATCGCTATTAGGTCAGGTGGATTCTTTAAAAAAAAAATCAAACGGGCTCAGTAGCAACTGAGCCGCAACCATCAACGTAGAACTACGTCTATTGTCACTCTTTTCTCGCGCTACTATAACGCAATACTTCGATTTCGATGAACACATAGACCTCGAATTCGACGAACACCTAGACACCAAAAAACTACGGTGCGTATTCTCTGTAACACGTTATTGGCGTCCTGGGACACGTAGACATCGAAGAGTATTAAATAATATCTCATTAGATAGCTTATATAATCCCATTAATAATAAAATTTATTTCAATCCTCCATCTTTTAACCCTTCGATACAGTAGCGTTAGAAAGAAAGAAAGAATCGTGATAATAAAGGAAACGACGGAAAACTACATGTGACACGATGTCACAGGTCGCCGCGGACGAGGTCCAGAAAGTGCGCTCGGTATTTTGTGGTGTAGAGAGGTATTAATACTCGGAATTCAACGTCTACGTCTTCCAGGTCGCCGATGACGAGGTGCAGATAGTGCGCTCCGTTGTTTTTGGTGTCTATAGGTGTTCAAATTCGTCGTATTCGATGTCTACGTGTCCCAGGTTGCCGATGACAAGGTCCAGAGAGTGCGCACCGTAGTTTTTAAAGTCTAGAGGTATTAATACTTCGAATTTACGAGAACTACGTCTCCGAGGTCGCCGATGACGAGGTGCAGATATCGCGCTCCGTAGTTTTTGGTACTTATATATATTAATAATTTGAACGGCGTCTTGAGACACGTAGAAATCGATTTCGAAGTATTAATAGGTACCTCTAAACGCCAAAAACTACAGTGCAAACTATTTGGAACTTGTTATCGGCGACCTGGGAAACGTAGACATCAATTTCGAAGTATTAATATCTCTAGACACCAAAAACTACGGAGAGGACTATCTGGAACGCGAAATTCTAACCAAAATCAGTACCAACGATCCTCTAATCGTTTTGCCGACGATCTATTCATTAATTATCAAACTTTAAACGGCGTGTGACAATAAAACTACGGAGCGAACTACCTGAACCTTGTCATCGGCAACTTGAGACACGTAGACATCGAATTTGAAATATTAAAACCTAAAAACACAAAATTAGACACCGAATTTAAAGTATTAATACATCTAGACACCAAATTCTAACAAAATTCAATATCAACGATCCTTTAATCGCTTTGCCAACGATCTATTCACTAATCATCAACTTTAAAACGGCATGCGGCGAAAAAAAACACAAGAAATTTAGCTTAACTTTCTAACGCTACTATATCGAAGGGTTCAGGGATGGAGGGTTGAAATAAATTTTATTATAAATGGGACTATATAAACAATCTAATGAGAAAATAATTATTACTCTACGATTATTAGTTCCGAAGATATAAGCGTTCAAAGTGTGACATGTTTTCGTTGCATCCGTGAGCACGAAAATAACCCTCCTTCCCCGGAGAAAGACGTAGTTCTACATCAAAAATCCAAATAAAAGCCGCGAGACAATTTCGGTGATGTTATTAAAACTGAAAGGATTGCGATTTTTTTATCGTATACTAAGTTCCAGACGACGGCTAAATATATCGTGAGTTAAACGACTTTCGTACTTCTGCTTTCTGTCACTGCTGGATATGTTTAATGAGTGTCCGATAAACTAAATTTGTCATGGAAACTAGCTGTTCATATTAACTCACTAAACCGGAATATCTTCGCACGGATCGTTGTGAGAACAAATCTCAGAGAATCAAGTCTCGAGAAGACCAAGCCGACGTTAATTCCGCACGGTGCCGCATTAACGTCAAACTTTGGCGACGCGCGGACGTCTTGCGCAAACTTATAATAATAATTATCATTATTATGACGTCGTTCAACAGTGCTCCTGCGAAGCGCAAAGTCTGCTTTACAGCCTCCGAGGATTTGACGTTCGCGAAACAGTCGAGCCGGTTGAAATCGGCGAACGACGACGACGACGGTCGCTTCGTAACGAGTTGTCTTAAAGTTTCTCGACGAGAGGGCAAATCGTTTGCGCGCGCCGTTTGGATGAATCCGTCAGGCAAGACGAACCGAAAGAGAGATCCCTCCTTGTTAAATTCAACCCTCGGCGCATTCATTTCAAAGTAAAATAAAACCGAGTTGCGATCTCGCGCACTGTCTAATATACCGAAATATGCAAAATAGGACTATCATGTCTCTATCTTATTGTCAGGAGATATGAAATGTTTATTTACCAGATATTTTTTGATCGTTTTACTCTCATATGATATATTATATCAGTAGGACGAGACTGAAATTTATCAATCATATTTAATCTAAAATTTATGAAGGTAAAATTTTAGATCTTATTATTCAGTTTGAGTATGGTGATATTATTAATCGTAATAAGTCCTCTTTTGTACCATCGATCGATAGTGCTGTTCTAATAGCTTTGTAAGTAAATGGAGTCTCTGATGAATGATGAATGATCGTAAGGGAAAAGCTAGAATAACAAAATCGTTAGAGAGGGTACAACATCTACACGAAAAATCCGGCAGTTGAGAACAACCAGACAATCAGAATCTGTCGACGTCAGAACGAAGTAAAATGCGGCGCTTTCGAATGCGAGAGTAATCGACTTCGAAATGATGCCGACGTACGGAAAACTTTCTTGCTGCGCTCAACATAAAATTGGATTGTATTTCAAGTATGCGAACGCTCTGGGAAGCCCTGCGAGCCGCTGTAATAGAATCCTTATTTATAATCGAGTTCGTTTGCTATGTTTACTTGTTTTATGACAATCGACGGATTCGCATATCGAAAATTAATCGTGTCATAATGTTTTAGTTTATCTCACGAGTTTTTATGCTATAAATAATTCCAAGGATTATATAATCGGAAAACTCAACTACAGATTAATATTGCATGACATTTTCTCTGTATTTTAATCTAATATGTTATTATGCAACTATATTATATAGTTACAAAGACTATGCAGATAAACATTAATAATATTAATACGAGCAAATACAGTTTAATAAATAAATTTTGAGACTCAATTTTATATTTGTTACGTGATATTTGCAATTGCGATTTGATTGAGAAATAAATTAATTTTTATAAATAGCTTTTCGATCAAAACAAAAATAAATTTTAGTTTTCAAATAATTTAATTATTTTTTAAATAGAGTAATGAATATATTAATTATGTAAATTAAAAGAACGACAAATAATTCTCATGTTAAGTTCACACACAAATTTACTATTAATAATATACATTTATATTACACATCAAACAGATTGAAATAAATTCTGAATTTATTTCAAAATTTAAATGACATTTCTTCATCCCAAAATATTCTTCACTCTCTCAATCGAACGAAGTTAATCGTTATCCATAACAATGAGTTAATGAATTCCTAGAAAGAAGCATATGTTCTGTAATAGCTCATTTATCGAGATTAATTTATAATACAAGGAATGTTTGACGTGATTTTATTTTATAAAGCATAAATTAAATATTTTGAGACAACAGTTTTGCTGACGCGTGCGCAATCTTGGTTTTTATTATTATAACGTACAGCACATGTGTATATATACAAAGTTACATCGCGCTGCGGCATCTCAAGGACTCGGACTTTTTCCGTAATTTTGGTGTTTTTTTTTACTAAAGTAACTGGACTACTACTATCATTTGTGCTTCGGGACTCGAACAAGCAGATAGCGGCGCGTGTCGCTCTACGTATCGTATTATCTCTCGAACGTGTACACGGCAGGTACAAGGCGAAAACGCGTTTACTTCCTACGAGCATTTATTTACAATTAGTATTATTCCGCGCGATCGCGGTTATCTTCCACGATAGATAAGATTTATCAAGACGACAACGAATTTCTTGAAACAGGCATATTTCGCAAGACTCAGTCGTTTGCGATAGAAACCAAAGAAAACTAAAATTGTAAATTATTTCTTGAAATTTGTACATGTTTTCTGATAATTATTTCCTCAGCGATGTTTGTATTCCAGTACATTTCGCGTCTTCAGCTTTCGCGTTCTAAATGTAATTCTCTTCTGCCATTATGAGATTAGAGAAACGCGAAATAACTCATCATTTGAGAAACAGAATATATTCTATGTAAATTGATTTTATTGCGTATTAAATATCTCCTGGTAACGGACTATACATACGGTGACCATCCGTCCTTTATTGTAGAGGACAGTCTTTTATTTCAAGTAACTGTCCTTTATATTTATTTATTTTTTCAAAATTCAAATTTGTCCTTTATTTTTACAATATTACGGGAAATTCTTTTCTATTTAGCGTTCCAATGTCTAATGTCGTACTAACATAAGAATTTTTACGGTAACAACCGACAAATGTAATTTCCTGCAGGGGTGACATTAGTTTTAGCACAGTCAAATCAGTTTTAAACTATAAGAAAATTGTGCATCTCATTTTGGTATATTATGCAAGAAAATTTCGTAATATGCAGACTCCTGACAATCACAAACTGGTCTGGAAACATGTTTGAATAAAGCCCAAAAATTTTCAGGTTTGTTCTTTATTTTCTTCCAGAAAATATGGTCACCGTAACTATAGGTACAACCTGTTTTCGTAAACACGCACTTGTTTTGTTTACATTCGGGCGGCAAAACTCGAAACGGTAGACAATTGTTCTGTCTATCAAAATAACGATTATCCATCGAAGTAAATATTTTGCATCATAGTTTCACCATCGCAGCGAAGTATGTAAAAGTTCATGCCAGTATGATCAACGACGGGAATGCCGTGCAAAGTGTTATTTGATTATCGTAATATTGATAATTAGTGCGTAGCTAATCATGTTTGCGAATGAATGTTGTATGAGTGGAACGAAGAGGAGGAGGAAGCCTGGATGGAAGACGTCAAGCGACGGTGGAGCAATTAGGTTTGTGAGTAAATCTCGGTTTATTTTATTTCTTATTTACAGAATTAATCATTTATTATAAATATAATTGTTGAATTGTCTTAAGATACGAAATTTTTTTCTTATCGGTCGTATTATCTGATACGGTTTTCGATATATGTACATATGTAACGATTACGAATATGGGCCTAAAGCTGATAATGATCATATGGCTCAGCCTTCTCGATTTATAATTTTATGATGATTCGGAGGAACATATTTTATGAGAACATGCAATTTTGGTAGTCGACACGTCAAATCCGAGAAATCTAGAGGAATTTATACGCGCCGAGAAGCAGCAATATTCCGAATGTTCATTAGTTCCAACCGACCAGAAACGATGCTTAGTAACGTGCCTTGTTAACGGCCCCTCTGAAATTGCCATATCTTAGAGCATCAGCCGTTCTCTCTCTCTCTCTCTCTCTCTCTCTCTCTTCCCCCTTTTCCCCCTTTCCTCCTTCTCCTTGTCCCAAAAGCACGTAACGCGTATATACCGTTGCCGTCGAGTTCGTCGTTATAACGGCCCTGCCACGAAACTACCTGTCTCGCGGTGTAAACGAGTTTCGCTAATTTTGGGAGAAACTGCGAAGTTCCCCGACTGAGGATACTCATAGACAGCGCGATCCAGTTTCCGAGCGCTTTCGTGCACCGCATTTTCGGAAATCTCAGTTTAGTGAATCTGGGGATAATCGTTGACGTTTGTATCGTCTTTATAACTTCCAAAATAAGAATATAATTACTATTCTTCCACTAATACGAAGGAGTATTGTATATCGCAAAAAACATTACATCTTATTATGGTATATTACATTGCAGTATAATACAAGAAAGAGATTTTATAAGATAGATAAATAGATAGAAGAAAGATAGATAATACTTAACGAACTTAATCGTAGCAAAACTTTAGTTCTGATATTCTCAGATTCGTAATCTGATTTTGATCTGATCTTTATTGATTATACGAAATGTCCGTTTCAATTATTGCAGTTGCTCAATATTTAACAATAAAAATAACGTTCACTTAAATATGTGAGCAAGTTTTTGTTATTTATGTAGTTCAACTTTAGTTTTAATTAAAAAACAATAAATTGAAGATTGATCCAAGAATTTATCATAAAAACGCACATTTAAATTTAGTTAGAATATATTAAAGTTTTATAACAATTTAATTTTAAATTCGTAATTTTGGCTGAAAATGAAAATCGTATATATTTTTGTGCAATATTGAATACGAATATTGTCCATTTCGACTATATTGTTAATTAGTTTAAAATTTGTCCTTATTACCTTACAAAATAGATTTTGCTGGTGTATAACATCTTCCTATTTAGTTTCAAATTTAACTAAATTGTAATAAAATATATTTAAATATAATTATATATATTACTAACGTTTCCGATTTAAAACTTATTACGCATATATTTAGCGTTGTTATAATTAGCGCCTTACATTTAATATTTCTAATAGATGAGATAAACATTATAGCAAGCAATCAATCGCGCATATATACGCGCGCATCGGTTGACGCTAATTATACATGTAAACGAAGATAACGAGACACGCTTGCGAACACCACTATTCAAGCGCGTATAGTAGCCGCGATGAAAGGGGTTTATTAAACTCGAGGTATTGCGAAAACGAAACAGAGTTGTGACGTTGCAATTAAAGTATATGACATTCATAAATTCTCCATTTAATCGGCGCGTGAAATAATACGGCGGCTAAGTTTGTGATTTATTATACGATCGCTTTCGATAGCATAATCTAAAAGTATCGATAGCAGTTCGTTACATGCAATTTATATAATTTCAGAAAATTCTGCGCTTTACATAATAAAAGACTATATAGTGAGAAAATTTCATGGTGAACGTGCGCTCTTTAATTTTTGATCATAAAATTCAATTTTGGGAGTTCTTTTGTATAAAATAATTAGATTTGCATTTTATACGTATTTTGCCTTTCATACTATTGTCCATAAAATGCATTTTATGGCTATCCGGAAAATATCTTTCAAACTTGCTAAATATTCAACCGGCTGTACTCTCACGTGTTACCATGATTAGCACGGCCGAAGAGACTTTAATTTCACTCGTATAGGCGTAGATGGGATGAAACACGGGCGTTAACGCTTCGGCGAGATCGACGGCTGCCCGCGAGATGAATTATGCGATCGGGATTCGTGGAATCTGTCGGGTTAGGCGGGGCCCGTAGCTGTAACGCCGCTATACGTCCGTGTAATTTCGCGGCCGTATCGCGGCCGATTTACGACCGCGCCCGGACCGCTAAGCGTGCTAGACACGAGTCGATCGCACCATCGTAAAGCCCGGAAGAGCGCGTGATTTTACCATGCTACGATCATCGATCTCGCATTCGGGAGATTGTTTTCCCGGCAATCTCACCGCGGCGTCGATCCTCCGATGCGCCGCGCCGCGAGTTCTTTAATCCCTTTGCCGGTCATACGATTCCGGTTATAATAAAAGAGGCTAATTGAATTGACATTTTTCTTATTCTTTCTAGTTTAGATAAAAAATTCAATTATATATTTATGTATAACATTTAATTTATATATTTACCTAACTAGTTACTATATTTTGTATAATCTAAAAGCGTAACAGTCTTAATTCTGTATCCATATCTATTTCTTACACTATTATTATATATCCTGCTTGATACTCGGTGATATAATTAAATAATTTATTTTAGACGTTTTAAAATATCTTTATACCGTCGCGTGCAATATATTTTTGTTGCGATTTATTAAGAAATGGCACAATTTTTCTGACCTCTCATTTCTATAGCAAAGATCAGATCGATTAACCATTAAATTTTCCACGGGCAACGCCCATTGTTGTTACATTATCGATTTACGCAATAAAATCGCCGGAGAGACGAATCATTTTTATGACGATATTAATGTCGGGAGATTAATACGGTATATAAAATGTCTCGGCGGATTTTTCTTTCCGTCCCAACTTCATTTTTCTACGCAGTCGTATAATCACGCAGTATATTGGCGACACGTACCGAGTACCGCGCGAAAAACGCGGCTATGAAACGCGATGGTTTTATGACGCTGTTGTAACCGAGAGTGTATTTCTCGTGGGAACAGATTCGCGAACGTCCGCGTGAGAAGAACACTTTATTTCCGATATTGGAGATCGTCCGTAAACGCGTATCAAACGTTGAAGACATTAATCGGTCGGTTACATTTGCGCACATTTAACGTTACAACGGAGGTTTTATTCGAAGTTATAGCTTTTTTTTTGCATGGCTTGATACATGATATCGATGCAGCATGCTTTACCGGACGTGCCGTAAACCCGCTTTTTAACAGTGCGTTTTGAAAGCCGCGTTTTACTACTCGCTAATCCCCAGGAATTACGCGTTCCTTTCGCTCAATACCCCCATGAACTCTCGTGGATCGAGCGAGCAGAAAACGATACAAAAGTATAGTGGGATCATAGAAGACCAGCAGTATCGCAATGGAAACGGCATAAATGTTGCTGCGGTTGCTTTGCGCGAACGCGGTCGATCGGATAGAAGAATTCGTTTCATATCGCCCCTTCATGCTCGAATGAAGCTCTATGATGCATGTAACTAATTACGCCAGCAGTTTAGCTCTTATAGTTGAACAACCGTGAATTTTACCTTTCACGAATAAACGTGAATCACAGCTATTGATCACGGCTTTCTGTATTAAATTTAACAATATTAAATGCATTTGCTTTTACGATGTGACGTAGTGTAATTTGGCATCAGAAAGGCACACTACGTTAAAACAATAAATTCTATTGAGCTTTGAACGCTTCATAAAGTTTGCGTTAGGATTTAGCAGACATTTCCAGTGAGAATTTAATTAGGAGTCTATTTTGCAGCGGTGGAACTTTTAATATTAAATTTTGTAAAAAATTTTGTTTGTTCAATGCTTGAAAAATATTGAAATATGAGATTCCGTTATTTGCTTGCTTTTCTGTAGCGTAATTACTGAATAATCAATTCGTTTTTTATTTTTTAATGTTAAATTACACTCTGTAACTTGAATTTTCACAAAGAAGATGTCTGCTTCAGGTGTGTCAAAGAATACTGAATTTAATGAATATCTTATGAAGTGCCAACAACATTTTGTTTTAACAAATATGAAATGACAGTGATTTACATTTAGAACATTCTTTTTTTCTTATCGTTGAAGGATAATGCATCTGTTTATTGCATTAGAGCATCTTTAAACGTCTTAACACGTAAGAGAGAGCGTTGTTTTATTTAAATTATCTTTATATTCTTGATGGTTGTCCGATGTCAGGTAATTGTTTTTTCCATAAAATTTTGCATAATGCATATTCGATAATGCGTGTGCACGTGCCGCCCGCATACGTAACGCAACCTGTATAATTTTACAATGCCGTAACCAACTCCAGTGTAAAGGCGCAACTCCATAAGAAGAACCAGGCGGTTAATGATTGTCGTAAAACTATACGATCTTCTATACGGCTTTAAAGAAAATTCCTTTTTAGTTTTATCTATTATAGAGCACGCATTCAGTCGTCACAACGACGATTCGACTGTATAATATTGTACTCCAATAAATCACAAAGATTATAATACGTAATCTACGGAGTTGAAATT
Source organism: Aphaenogaster floridana (assembly GCA_003063835.1). Taxonomy (NCBI): domain Eukaryota; kingdom Metazoa; phylum Arthropoda; class Insecta; order Hymenoptera; family Formicidae; genus Aphaenogaster; species Aphaenogaster floridana. The sequence continues at coordinate 139,311 of NJRP01000065.1, forward strand.
ACGTTTGTTATCGGACGAAATAATTTTAGCAATAGAATAATACAAATAAATAGAAATAAGCCTTATTCGATCGGCTGTATCTTCGTACCTAATAATTTCCGTGTGAATTTATATACATTTTAGCAGTAGAATTAAAACACAGACATTTTTTTGGCTATACTTAAATTCATTCGCGTGTGTCACAAAAATAATTGCAACGCCGAAATATCCAAGGCGAACTAATTTGAAACCAAAGATAAGATTATGAAAATGGCTTCTGAAGCACTTATTTTGACAAGTTTTAAAATAGCTTTATATTTTTTGCCTTAACGTAGTAAGAATTGCCGCGAATAGATAGGGATAGAGAAGATAATTGCTAAAACCTCTTATCATTTATACAAAATATCGATTCCACAATTGATCCGACGTAAATTTTACTTTATTAACATGGAAGGCGTCACTATTTTTAAATTATTAAATCTTTACTTTTACTTTTATTTTACAAGTGTCAAATTATCATAAATTACTGTAAACATCATAAACATCAATTTTGCAATATTCTTAGTTATTAATATATTGTTATATAATAACATGAAATATCCAGCGTTTAGAACGTTCTATTCAATATTAACGCATGAATTTGGGCAATGTGAGTCTCGTCCAATTACAACCAATTCGCGTTTCGATTTTACTAGAATACCGAAAGGGTTAATGGAAGCTATTGCCCGATGAATATCACGTTGAATAACGTTCCTGTATAATCCGCTTCGTTATACTTAATAATAGATAGTGTAGAAAACATGAAAATAGGGCGGAACTAATCTATCGGAATTCGACTCGGTGCAGCGTAGGTGAAATTGAATTTTTCGCGCAAGCTTCATCAAAAGGCGCGCGCGAATGTGATGCGAGATTTCCGCTGGTATTTAGTACCAGAGAGCGTTATTAAAATCTCACGTAACGGATTTGGGGAGATGGTTGGTCGGACGATCGTATTTCTCTCGCAGCGCCACATCGCGAAATCCATTTTCTCGGAATAATTGCTGGCGAAAGAAATCTCGGGGCCTTTTCCTCCTCTCATCGTCACGGGGATAATCCGTGCGCGAGCGAAAGAAGAGAGCTAGTAAAAAGGTGCAGAAGAGCGAGCAGGCAGAAACGAGACGGCGCGATCTGCTTTTGTGGGATCTCTAGTTAGCTTGGCTGTAATTAATTGGCGGAGCGAGAACTGAAAATGATAGACGCAAGAGATCCAGACGGATATTTTTGATGCGCGAATGTGCATAAAGTGCCCAAGCCAGTTAGTCTGTTCTCTCTCTCTCTCTCTCTCTCTCTCTCTCCTCTTTGAGAACTACGCTCATTTCAATTCCCATATCTGATTATCATTTCGAGGCAGTGAATAATGCTCAAAACGGGAATTGCTTTGGCTTCACTGTACATTGCTCGGTTATCGATTTAGAATGATCAGTTTTTCTCCGATTTCTCCCACGTTATTCGCATGTAAATGTACGATTATGATAATTATTGTCGAATCATATAATAGCATTAGTTATCCAATAATTGTTAGCTTTCTGCTAGAAGCAATTTTATCGCCGAATTGAAATCGTGAGAAACGACATAGACATTTAATATTTTCATACTTTATTTTATCATTCAACAATAATGCGATTTGCAAATTTTTCTTTCACTATATCGTGCCCGGGTTTTCTTTCCGCTTTCTAATTATATAAATAATATGACAAGCTACGTATTTTCCTATTTTATAACATTATAATTAATTGCCATATATTATATGATCAAAGCTGCTTTCTAAAAGCAATCTTGTGTTAGCGATCTCCCCGAAAGCGCAGTTCCCTATGTGTGTCATCGATAGAGGATTACCGTTACAGCGTCGCACATAGAGATTTATATTCATGAACGTTGTCCCTAACGAGAACGCCATACACATGCACCAGTTTCCTAAATATTATTTTCTCCCAGAATCTCGGGCGTACCTAATCCTTCGCCGACGAGGGTGCATAGATGCATACACTCGCGTAATGGGTTTAGGCTCAGAAGAAGGGGTGACGTCTCGTTGGGTTTCGCAGGGCGCCTCGTATAAGTGGATTAACGAGAGCGACGATCTTAATCCCATTACACGTTATGCTTAGTCAGGTTCTAGCGATCTAGCTAAGTTCCGATGGCCCGATTTATTTCAAATCGAGAACGAGCTGTTCTTGGAACGCGAGCGACCTGCAACTAACTCCCAGCCGTAAATTGGCTGCCATTTACGGGACGATAATGGATTTTAATCATCGTCTCGCTGTTTCGCCAGCTGTTCGTACAATAAGAAACACGCGCCGCCCCGATTCATCTCTCACGCGCGTCCATTAAAGCACCGGAAACAGTATTTCGTTTTTTCCATTAAGTCGCGCTTCCGCGTGCCAGTGATATTCGTTTAAATCCCGTTTGTCCGAAATGAAAGTTGGCGCCGGCTTTTTTCGGGACCGTCCATACCTCTCGTCGAAACATTTTGGTCGTGCAAATGCTTGATGAAAAATTCAATCACTGCTAATGGGAAAATCTGTGAAATCGGATCATTGACGAGAGAAATATTGGAAGTAATCGAAACAGTAAATTTTCGCGCAAATATAATGTTTTACGATTTGACGCGTACGTTCTTTCATAAGAAATGAGATAACGGATGACGCATATGTGTGAAACTTTAAAAGTTTTTTTAATATTTGATATGTTCTTCAAACTTTACTGTTATTTAAGTTTGGAAAGTCATTAATTCTTAAAAATTTGAAGTCCATATCCGTTAGTATCTTACGAGACAGAAATACTTTTATTTATACTAAGATTAGAACATTTTTGCACCACCGTGTGTATCGAATTTCACGGTCACGCCATGACCGTTTTTAAATCTCCCAGCACACGGGGCTGTCAAGTAAAGAAGAAGAACGGTGGGAAATAGAAAAGCTTACGGTAGCTTACGGTAGCTCGACCTGGGGAAACTCATTTCCTCGGCACAAAATCGGCCAGTAGCCCGTACCAAAAAGCGATCAACGATGGATTTTCCGAGCGCTTTGCCGGCGGTAACCGATTCCGCTTCATCCACCCGCGCAGGGCGAAAATGTGCGCGAGTATCTCGCGTTTCGCCGCAATCGCGAATATAAGGCGAGCAAGCGAGCACAAGCGCAACATCGCGCTATTTCTCTGAATTGTTACGGCCTTCTTTCTGTTTCGTTTTATTCATAGTGCAGCTGTGTATCAGGGGATTGAGGAACCCCCTCAGTAGTTCATGGATCAGATGCGGAAGATTTTGTGGTGGCTAACAGAAAATAACAAGTTTTTGGGAACAAATTAAAATAGTTACGTTAAGTAATATTATGTTTAACGCTGTTAATGTTTAACTATTTGTAAGATATATATGTACGTACATATTCAAATAGAGATAATTGCAAATTTATTCGCGATATAAATTGGGCGCACGTTGCCTTTCCTGTCATTCCCAGACAAGCCGTTTCACCTTTGTAAACCATAACAGCTTTGAAGTGCAAGAGGATTTGCGAGTTTGGGGAGATTACGCTTTCCGCTTAAGAATAACACGTTAGGACGTCTGGCAGCTTTTCGTCCCGTAATAGAATCTCAAATTCATCCACGGAGGACGAGAAATTGAGTCGCGAGTAATATCAATGTCACGTCGTTACACACAGGGGAAAATTAATGAGAATTCTTATTCTGACGTAGCATTCCTGTTAATACACGTCACTCCGCTCGCGAACGTCTCTTCATGTTTCCCTCGCTGGAAACGCGGGGAGGGAGGATGGGTCTCGATCCGCGCGCCCGAGAAAATTGCATTGTCGGGCGGGATTTACAGGTTTGAGGAAACTATGCGACGCGCCGCGACACGACATGGAGAAACAATTAAACGCTTCCCACGCCGTACGGAAAACTTCGAATGCAATTTTCGTTTATCGGTCCTGGTCCCGGCGTCGGTTAGATTACCGATTCCTCTCTTTCTCTCGAAACAGCCGACAGCACCATCTCGCCCGTCGCCTGCCTCCCCCCGCCCCCGGCAGAGAGGGAAAAGCGCGTCTTTATTTTCCTTCGGGTAGCGGCCAAATTCCATTACGATCCGGCGCGCGTTTCCTCCGCGCTTCCTCGTTATCCTTCCCTCGTTCGTCGCGGAGATGTTGCTCCTTGTTTAGAAATAACGTTGACGTATCCGGTGGCCTCCCTCCGGCAATCGGTGATCCCGTCGGGATTTAATCCGCATCCGAGGTGGATGGGGAATCGAAAGGATACTTGAAACTCGATTTTCGGTCTGCACCGAGAGCAGAGACGGAATAAAGACCCCGCACGTGGAGAGGCGCTTCAACGGCGACTCTTTCGCGAGATATCGGGGGGGGGGTATAAGGAATACTGCACTGTCTGATAGATACGATCTCGAGATTCTCTCAAACGAATGATACGGCGACTTTAGTCCGCTCGAAGAAACTGTGAGCTGTGATAATTTATTCATGTTAATATTTGAAGTAATCCTCGCGAAGTGGCATTCGTATCACCACTGAATATTTATCAGATGACATAAGAAAATGCTAACATTTTTTCTCATTCTATTCTAGATTTTTATTTGCTTAACGTGTCCCGGTAATTTGTTATACTCTCAATGCAATAAACAAGTTGTTTAATTTAGTTGTAAAAATATAATAATCCTTTACGCGCGGTGTAATTATTTTGCCGAGTTTTACTCTAAATGACTTTATGATTCTGTTATGAAAGTTGCAGAATAACGAGAGTTTACTTTCTTCTTCAACTTCGTTTATAACATTTGCGATTGGAATAATAAGTAATACCGGAATTATTTTTTCATGCTAAATAGAGGGGTAGTTAAAACAAGGGTGAAATAATTGCCCGCATTTCTATTGCGTCAGATAAGCTAACCCGTAATCTCCGAGCGAAAATTTCCAAGCCGACACTGATGTTCCCACTATCATCGTCGTTATTCGCGCAGGAGCTGCGTGTCGTTCCCTGGGAAAATACGACAACTTTGCTCTCTGTGTAACAGCACCCGCACTTGCCTTTATCCCTATCAGCCACTGGGCAAGGGAGAAATCCGCATATAACTTCCTCGGTGTTATCGACTCCACGAAACCGAAGAGTATATCGCGAAATAGAGATAGTCGCAACCACGGCGCCAACTCGAAGGAAAATATCTATCGCCCGCCCCTTTACAAACTCTGTATACGCTCGAGATAAACGTAATTTGTGTGTAAAGAAACGATATGCAGATTAGAGATCTTTAAGCCAACCAATTTTCTTAATCTCGACATTGCATACAAAAAGATTCTTTAAGAAAATCAATTCTGAAATGCAATAAAAATTTTGAACATTAGAAATGTATAGCGTTAATACGTATTAAACTTTAAAGATATATTCTAGTAAATGTTGTTTCTGCAGACATAATAATCATACAACGTATTACTTTTATACACTTCTTTTATTTCATGTTAATTAATTACATTTAATTGCAACAAGCAGATTAATTGAATTTCCATCGAGATGTGTGTTGGTCCCTCAATCGGCAATCCTCTCTATCGATCATCGAAGCATCGATGACCATTGTGCTGGTATAGGGCAGCCTTATTTACAGAATCCTGTCAGCGCGGACCCGGGATCCTCCACGTCCTCTCCGTACGCCTCGTCGTCCTTCCTCTCAGAGAGACATCAGACATACTCCGTTGACGGCGGCAGGTAATGACGTGCAGCGCCTCTGTCTGCTAGCTGCAGTTATAGGACTGAGACAGATAGATGAGCGGATGGAGAGTACCTCGTTATCGTGACAATGTAGGCGCGTTCCGTTGTTACATTCAGTTACGTATCTGTTGAATTCCAGAATTATATTTGAACCCGCGTTATTTTCATCAGTGAATCTACACGAATAAATCTCTAGCGTTTGGATAAGTTTTATTAAGTTTTACTTTTCTCGGATGAGTTTTAGTAAGTTTGGTAAGTTTTAATTAGAAAAGTACATTAATAATTGAACTTAACTGATGTTTTACAAACATACTTTACAGAAGAAAATTAGGATATTTGGCGATTATAATACTTGTTGATGCAATACGCATCGTAATTTTGTGTCAGGTCTAAATACGTTTATTGGTACGTTAATAAACATGCAAGTTCTGTTTATGAAATTATAAGTATTTATAGTTGATTTGTTATAAGAGAATCAAAAAAATTTTTGTGTTATGAAAAATACAAAATACAATATATTAAAATATAATATGTAAAATGCCGTATCACTTTTCATATTCCATAATAATATATAATAATATGGCTTTTATGTACGATGACTTATAACGTACGATTACGTATGATTACGTATGGAGCACAATATTTTAACAGTGATATACTACTAGGCTAATGTTTGTAAGATACATATTGATATAAACGTATTTACGTAGTAACTACTCTGAAATACATGGAATAGCAACATACAAAGTCCAGTAGTTATTTTAAAGTATAATAATATATACCTACCCTCCCTCCCTCCCTCCCTCCCTCCCTTCCTCCCTCCCTCCCTCCTTCTCTCTCTCTCTCTCTCTCTCTCTCATATATCTTCAGATATAATCAATCCTGCGCATTCGTACGATCCATCTGCGGCTCTTTTTATCTTCTATATTTATTCATAGTTCCTGTATTCTTCGAAGCGTCTGCTCGTATTTCTGTCTGAGGATAGGCAATGACACGAATTCCGTTAGACGCGGGCGTGAGGTGAGGGCAGATTTAAGTTTGAAATCCACTTGATACATGCGACGCGATACCGCGCCGCAGTGCGCGGTATCATGCATATACGATCCCTTGTTTTACATCCATTTTAATGGGCTATAAGTACGTTGTTTCCACGCCGCGCGACACGCTCCGACGTGACACGTGTCTAAAGATTTTCGCATTTGCAAACATCGCTGCGCGACGTGTGACAATGAATGGTGCCACGATGACGTTCTATTTACTTCGTCTTCCGCTTGGACCGATATTGCGTAAACATTTATGAATTGATATAAAACCCTCGGTGACGTAGGATCGATTAAATGTATTCGCTCAATTAAAAAATGCATTGTGTAGGTAAATTATTAATTTCTCATCGTATTTCTTATTAGCATGAGAAAGAGAAATGATATTATTAGTATCTGCTTGGATTAATGTAGGGATTCGTAGAAACAAATAAAATCTTATTAGAATCCACTCGAAATATATATTTCGAGAAAAATACAAAATATTAATTTATCATGTTTATTCATCATTTATCTTTGCTTCCAATCTTATATCTGTAGATCATTCACGCCTTGACATTTTTACTAAAGAAAATAGACTTTCAATCAAAGAATATTCCTTGGAAGCTTGTTCAAACATTTTAGCGATATTGCTCTGTACAGAAACGGTCATTACGTAAACCGTAACGGTACCATTGACCCTTCGTGAGCAAGCACTGCTACATCACCCGCAAGTTCCCACTCTCACTTAGAGACATCGTCAAACGTACTCTCGTCTTCGCTGGCAGGTAACGACGAGTATTGACGGCTTCAGTAGTCCCAACGAAGATAGACGTACAACGGGATGGATAAGGGACGACGCGGGATAAGGGCGACCCTCGTTATACCGGAACAACGGACATAACCGCGATCCATCGTAGCGCAGAGCTATGCTTCGTATCCCCCGGTCGATAAGTCAATGCGCCGACAATGCTCGTCGACAGAAAGCAGCCATCCAGCTGCAGAACGACCACCCCCGATCCCCTCTTCCCTTCCACTGCGCTGTCAACCTGCCTACCTGATCTCGAAAGCCACCCCGGCGCCGAGCCACGATCCCTCGCTCACGAGCCCCTCACGGTCGTCCCTCGCGATTCGCAGTCGACTGCACGGCTACGATGTCCATGCACCTGCATCGGCCTGTATATGCGCCACTATGTGCTCCTACCTCCTACGCTATGGCTCCTACCTTCGCCTGTGCGGACGCGGGTGGAGAAGCGAGTCGGATCCCCCGGGGTGATCGAACCCCAACAATAGGCGTACGTTGAATGAACGTGGACCAGGACGTAGTGGGTCGAAGTGGCGTCTCGACGTTTCCTTCCTAACTCGGCATTTTTCCGCATTTCCTGGCAACTTAATTGTTCACGTCGAAAGCAAGGGTCAAGCGAACGAACGCTCTTCAGGCCGAAAGGACCCCGATGATATGGGCGCGCGATAGAATGAAGAAATCGATATGTTGGTCTCCAGCTATTTATTCGCCCATTCCATGGTTCTTTTGTAATGTTTTCCTTTGTAAACGTTCTCCCCCTCACGCCGCGATCGTAAATCGCGATAAATCGGTTGGAATAATTGTAAGAAGTCGCCAAGTGTGAAGTGATGGTGCCAATGCACTCTCACGCGATGCACTTTCAATTGCAAAACGGCAGCGGATAAGATATCGTTTAGGGTTTCGAAGAGAATGGAGGAAAAAATATATCTCTAAGTGTATCGAATGTGACTAATGATTGTGAAGAGATAACTTCTTAATGAGTTAATGAATACGTGAAAAACATCCGGATGGTTAAACCTTAACTAAAAATTTATATTATCATATTGTATCATATTACTAATTTTTTCTAATTAATAATATTATATTACAATAAATTAGAAATGTCAATAATATTGATGCTAATATAATATTTAGGATAGAAATTAATAATATAACGGAGAATACTAGTCTAGCTATTAATTGATAATTTTAATGAATAATTCTAATGATAATTAATGATAATTTGAATCCTTTCATTTTTCATAACTATCTCGCTCCGCGGTTGCTTGCAGTCTCCTTAATGTTTTTTTAAAACCGAGGATTTTGCAAAATTTATCATGTGCGTTGTCGACCAAAAGATTAAGCAGGTATTACTGAAATGGGAATTACTGCGCTCATTACATTGTAACCTTCTCTTCAACTAATGCTCGCTAATTCCCACTTGACCTTCTATATCAAAATTCCCCAGCGGTTTACCCTTCTCCTTATATAAATGAGAGATATGATGTATGAGAGATGTAGCAAACTCACATTCTCCACTTACCAGGATTTGTGGTAAAACTGAAAATCCTAAGTTACAGATTTTTAACATGACATTTACATGCAAATTTTTATTTAAAAATTACGCAAGGAGTTAATTGCCCGTATCGCAATGCTCGACATTTTAAAAGTATTTTAAGAATAAAAAATACGTTCCTGCACTTTCTCTCATAAAATTTTATCAAAACTGTATAGAACTAATAAATAAATTAGAAATTTTCGCTCGCTTACAATATTACGGGAAACCTAATTTTCGCATTTGATGCCGCTCTCCGAAATCGTTCAGCGAAATGTAAGTACATCGTTTTGCGAACTCGTAAACGTTTCGAAGCGGAGCGGAACGCGAGAAAATTACACGGCGATCGCTGCAAATGGACATTTTTAGCGTGGAATACTGTCGGTGCCGTTCGAGTGCCGAGTCGAGAAACGAAGGAGTAAACATCTTCTACTCGCACCACCGTTTTTCCAGCTTCTTCAGTGAAGTGCTCCTTCCATTCGCGATCTGTTCGTTCCCACTTCGGACGCGGATAGACAGTCGGCGGATAGTTTGTCCGGGTTTTAAAGTTCGCCCGCGCGCGCGGGGCTATGCCGCCGCGCCGCAGTCAAATTCTGTTTGCTTGGACAAGTGCACGGATCGACATTCGCGTCGGTGCGCTCGCACAAAAGCAAATTCCCGAATAGAAGCGAACATGTTTATTTTAAATTCACGCTTGCCTGTTTTCTCTCGAACGGATTCGATGTACGCTGGGGATTTCGCGAACTTTGGCGTAAGCCAATCTTTCGCGATTGCAATTCTGCGTGATGTTAAATAACGTATAGAGAGATTTTTCATTGTGTACAATCGATAGTAGCATGATACTTAGGTATATCCAAAAATGAGCAAAAAGTTATCTTTTAAAAGGAAAGATCACAATTTATTTCTGGTGCAATAAAATTAAATTCTTTCTCGGCTATGGTACAACAGTCTTTAATATTAATAGTCATACATAACAGTCTTAAATATTTTCATTTTTAATTAAGCTGCTTCGTTTGTACTGGTCAAAAACTTTGAATCTGTAGCTATATTATCTATTTTCTCTGCCTTCCCTGTTTTCGCAGATCAGTATCACGAAAGAGTTGTCATTGAATATTGATGTCTTTTATCTTTACATGCAGAATATTATGGCTTTATTGTATATAATTGAAATTTATCTCATATAAGAAGTATATTATTTGTAAAATATATTTTATCTTTTTAAAAATTGTCTCAGGGATCGCTATATCTATGTAAAAAATATCAAGAAAAAGGTAGTATGAGTACATATTTTCGTAGAAACTATACATAGGTACATTGATATATTATAGTTTGCTTTAATCTCTTGTCTAAAATTTCTAGCAACTTTGTTCCTGAATTGAATCTTTCTATTATAGTCTTCCTACGCGTTTTTCATACGCCCAACACACAAGACGTACAGAATGCACTTTACATGACAGAATTCAATCCAAATTTAATTTTAATTTAAATGTCGATTTAATAAACGGATTTATCTTTTGGTAACAATGGCCGACCATTCTGCGATTTCAGCAGCAAGACGCCTGTGTAGATCTCTAACTATTCGTGCCCAAGACAGTTCAAATTTACAGCCAGCGCTGTAGTTATGGAGTTATGTAACGACGGTAGAAGGACAACGGGCGTCATCGCTATTATGCGCGTAATTTCGGAACCAGGGGTCAGGGGCAGAATCATCGTATTGTACAGGTTAATAAATCAAATCCGATAATCATTGCGAAATCATTCTATTCACTTTCTGGTCTCGGTGTTGACACACGAGTGCGATGTGTACGAGCGCGATACATGGAGGAATCCAATCGAGATGTCCTGCAAAAATTCGTTTCTGAATTTATAGTGTATGGATGCAGAAAGGTCAACAACGATATATACATGCTACTGTAGACTCCATGAAATGGATATATCGCTTATAGCGATACATAGGGTATACATTGAAACCTCTGCAATGTCCGCCAAACTATTCCGCTTTATAGTTAAAACCATTTATTCTGGCGAATGATCAATATTTAGGATAGGAAAATATTTTCTTTAATAATTCCATTATTCTCAAACAGCGTAATTGTAGTTTAAACGAAATCTGGCACTAACAGTCATTAACAATGCCTTAAAAATGTTTTATCGTATAAAATGGTGTTTTTATTCTGTACCTTAGAATGCTTTTGGCAGTTCTTCTGAATTTATTTTATATTCTCGCTCATATCGCCTTTGTCCCTTAAATTTTCACCCAGGACACCCGTTATAAGAACGTAAAGTTTCTCCAGAAATTCTGTGTGGGCGTAGCTCGATTCCTTCTTGGTATACGACCGAGCAGAACGGAGGTACTGCATTACGATATTCAATATCCGACGTCGTAATGGCGGTCAAAGTTCCGTTTCGTAGACCTCGCTACGGAAAATTTGCATGTATATCACGATTTAGGGGCTGAAAGACGTCGCGATGAGTAGTTACTAGATCGAAATAAACGGATAGAGAGAGAAACGCTCGATGGTACCTCAAATTTCGATTATGTTGAGTTTTGTCTTTGAATTAACGATCACGCGTATCGCGAATAAGAAGCTGATCTAATATAAATGGTGCATTGGTATAATAGTGTTTTTATACGTAATCTTTATTTTATTTGATTATAACGAGTATATAGAAACTCGGAACGAGGTCTATAGTACTCGACGTTTTGTTCGTTAAAATTAAGGCCATCTCCTTTTATTTTGATCGTAATTATATTTTTACATTGCATGAATAATTTGCATTTCCTGCAAATTTTTACAAACTATTTCCGCTAAGAATTATATTCAGTTTCTGTTCACTCGATATAGCAGCATATGGAAATCGTATGTGTGCCTCGAGATCTTCTTTATCGCAGGATAAGCTCGATTTCGTTCCGTAGCGAAATTCGCTCGTCGCGATCTCGAGCGCAAAAACTTCGTGAACTAGCCAACCGTGCCGAAATAGCGATGCGTTGCCATGGTGCCGGCCTAAGATGCTCTTGTGGATTCCATTCTTTACATGTCATTCGGGCGCAAAGCGAGAAGGGATCAGGCGACCGGAAATGAGACGGTTCCCCGACCGAGCGCGAAAAAGACTCCCGATTCAGGTTGGACGGAAGGGGGTACGTAAAGAGCGTACCCTTGATGTCATCGCGATGGGTTTCTTTTCTGGCGAGGCAGAACGATTCCAAGGAGCACAAAGAGCTCGACTCGAAGCAGCCCTTATTACAATCGATAACGCAAGAAATCTCTGCGAATATCCAAGATAAGACACCGTCGCTGCGCGTCAAATTCCTTCAAGAAATTAAAATTTGAATTTTTTTTCAAGTATATTTGAATGTGGAAAAGCTGCGCGATATTAGGAAAAATACTGTTGCTTAGTATGTGTGTGACATAACGCATTAACGAATAAAAAAAAAGTATAAGGGAAGCACAGATTGCAAACGCAACAACAGTTACGTGCACAAATTGCAGGCACAACAAGAACCTCACTTGCGATCGTAGCAATGGCGCGTCTCGATAATTCGCGAAAGTTTTTCCATGGAATAAGACAGCAGTTTTCTGGCACTATAAATGGAGCAATAATAGAACGGCAGTTTCATCGAAACGAGTTGAAAGCACCCTTCGCGTGAGGGTGCTGCGTAAACGCGGGCCTAGGGAAGCGCCTCGCTTCGTTGAAACTTTCGTTGAGTTTCGTCTTTTCTCTCGCAGAAATTGAACTTGAAGTGTACCGTGGAGCATTCTGAAATCATTTTCGACTATCTCCGCTGAACAGTTCGCGCTGCGTGAAAATAACACGCGTATCCTATTTTGGAACATTCAAGAATCTCGGGAAGAAGTTGCAAAGTTATGTCTCCTTCTAGAATAAGACCTTCGATTGTGCGAAATTGCTCAATTGTCTGACACATTTTTACTATCTTCAAAGAGAGAAAGGAAACGAAAAAAATGTCATTGTAATAAAAATGTAATTACAATTCGAGCAATATCTGCTAATCTTTTGCACAACAGTTTGCTTGCAAAACTTTCAAAATACGATTTTACGATAAAATTGTTTGAAATAATTTGCGCAAACAAATATATGTTATAGAAATTACTGCGAGCATTATTAATGATTTAATAGCATATTTTTAATAGAGTTAATCTTACGCAATTAATTTTTGATTAGTTGTTTATCTCTTCGCTCTAATCGAATCATACATCAATCAAGCATCTCTACCTTTACTTGAGCTGTTCGACGATGATCTAAGCGGGAAATGAGAATCTCCAATGACAACTTTATCGTTAACTCACAAGCGTTATACGCGAGGGACATGCCTTATCACTTCTCCGATTCTCTTACGGTCCAATTTACCCCCCGAGTTTCTCTACTCGATTCTCGTAATAGCGTTTCTTCCCGAACTGATGGCAGGGAAATCGCTCGATACGCCTATATCTCGCGCGAAATTATTCGCCGTTATCGCCGTCTCGCGCGGGAAAGAGAGACGGCTCATCTTTACGCCCCCTCCTCCTTCCTCCACCTCCCCTTCTATTCTCGTTGGGTCTTCCAAACGTTCGGACGGAAACGAAACATTTCTCTTGGCGTTATATCGCGCGCGAGGCACGCAATCGGCGGGATGAGTTTCAGGCTCCGCATTTATCAACACACACCCGTGGTATAGCGACTCTCGCTTAACCTCCATTACGAAGCGGCGCTTCGTAGACATAAATTCATTTTTCTCCGAACGCTCCCCGAAGTGCGTGGGCGCTCTCTGTTAAACGATGCATTCGTCGATACACGAGACACCGGTCGTAACGCGGGACGGACGAAATCTACCCTGAAATCGTTCCCTCGTGAGCGATGCCTACATCCCACCATCCCACCCACCCACTCCGAGCCGTTCTACACTTTCCTCTCCATTTCCCATCCAATTTAAATAGAAAGTTGTCGCGACGCGAACATTCTTCCCGTCGCTTCTAAAGTTTCCACGGTGGAAACCGTACGCCGATGCGACGATGCGCCATCAGCTAGAGGCGAGTATCTCTTATCACTGCGCGGCTACTGATAAGCGAGAATCCAGCGTCGGTAATCGAGCATGCTTTCTCGTTGGGCCGTTATATAAAATTTATATTCAATTGCGGTTGAAACTTGAAGAAACTTGATATAAGAAAACCCAATTACACCATGTTCTTTAAATTACTTGATTCTTAAAATCGATACTTCCTGCCTATACTCCCTTTTCTGATAGTCTTCTGTTCAATACAATGCGATGAAGAGATCTGTACTAAATTAGTCATTCCCTAGATTGTCTTAAATTATTGATTTAAGATTTTGTCTCATTTTGTTTCTCAATATTTTCCTAATCTAATATCTAACGAGATAAATGCATTAGATAAGTCAATCGAAATTGAACGGACGATATTAATTCTAACGACAGTCCAGCCTTGTCTTCGTTATCGGACACTAGCGCAGATAGTTAGATACGTCGGGCGTTAATAGTTAAGGCAAACTACTTCCCTCAATTATTGGTTTCTACGTGTTGGTTGGACTGCGGAATCGAATCGGTTCTCTCCGAGGATGCAATAATCACTTGTAGCACTTGAGTACCGGAAGGAAATAATCGTAAGTAATGGTAGACAACGTTGTCTATTATTCGCGCGTTCATATTAACAATGTCAATATTCTTTTAAAAATATTCATAAATTATTTTAATGTCCTATTTAAATATCTTTAATTTATTATTATTTATTAGAAAAAAAACAACACCTTGTCTATATATAGCTCAGGCTTATATTTAAATTAGTTTTTTAACTTAATTATGATGCAATTACTATAAATAAAGTAAACAGGGGCGGGAAAAACGCGGAATAAATAAGTTTTGTATGTATCTCTATCGTATTTTTCGAGTTTAAAGCTGAAAACAGGCTGAAATGCGATGATAAATTTTTTATTTTTAAATTTAAAATAATAACTTAATGTCAAATCAGCCAGGCTAGCTGTCGAGCATGACGAGAGTTTTATACGTTCCCAGCTCGCGATTCCATTATCCGATGAAAAATTATTCTGCCGTCACATGCATTCGGAGATATTTTATTTTTATTCATAACAATTGCATTTTCGTATCGAGAGAATATCGTATCGAG
The DNA here is from genome assembly GCA_003063835.1 of Aphaenogaster floridana. NCBI lineage: Eukaryota > Metazoa > Arthropoda > Insecta > Hymenoptera > Formicidae > Aphaenogaster > Aphaenogaster floridana. Next base: position 154,521 of record NJRP01000065.1, read on the forward strand.
AATAGAAAGCTAGGGCATTAAGCACAACGCTGGAATTTAATGTCGATTTTCTATATCTTTGCGCAGATACATTTCGACGGCGTGGAATTCGTCCGGCAAAATCCGCAAATTAAAAAGTTCAGAGAAAATACATAAAAGAGCATATGCCTTTATATTTTTGCAATAAAAGTACTTTGACCGTCGCAGTATATTTAGATTTTTCAGTACGATGTCGTTCATATGAATATTTTTAGTTCATCTGGCTTTCGACAAAATACGATGTTATTTTTCTGCTGTAATTAAAAAGACGAAAAAATCAAGCAGGATGATTTTATAATTATGTTCTTCATGAATATTCCTCTCTGATTTTCGATGTCGAGTTTTATCAGTGGAGACGTCACTGTACTAATAGCATTCGCTAATAATGGAATAATTATCTATCGTTTAATAATTAAAAATCGGAGCTGAGGAAGAATTATTTCTGAACTTCACGTCAGAAGTAAAATATCATACATTGTTTGCAAGGAAAAGGAATTCTGAAATAGACTATACAGAATAACAAAAATATTTTTATCAGTCTGCTGGTAACCGTTCGTGCGCTATGACTTAATTTCTGTGTGCGAAATAATTTTTTAACTACCTTAATTTTATATGACGACTATTTTATACTTTACATTTTATTTAACTATGACATTCTGCATATTTCTGCATATTTCTCTGGACTTTGACATATTTTTGGAACATTGTCATTTCCATTGGATGTAATTGTGTATGATCCATATAATTAATCTTAATTTAATCACTTGAGAAGGACCAAAATCTATGGTCGAAACGTTGTGACATTTTAAATTAAAATAAAATTGGCCAGTAGTGTCGAAACAAATCTCCTCTTTGGTTTTTTATTTTTGATTAAAACTCAATTCTTTCTCTTTTAATCATTTATACAGCCAATGTACGATATCATTTTATTATTTTCATCTCGGTTGTTCACAATCGCGTCCTGATAAAAGTTTTAGCTCTATTTCTCTCTTTTTTGAATATAATACTCACATCACAATCGGTCGCGTTTGCACGAATCGCACGTGTCTGCATAGGATGTCTTTTCTCGCTACTTGCAACATGCTTCACACTTTGGGGCGGGGAAAGTTCGGGTCCGCACTGGTGGCAGAATACATGAGAACGTCGGGGTTACGTACGAAAATCTGAGGATATTAAATATTTGAGATTTAATACTTTCAGCAGCGTCGCATACGTAAGCGGAGGGCAGACAGCGACGGGAGGAAGGAGAAAACTCGCTTTTCCGGTTTTGCGAAAATACGGTCGTCTGTTTCTCGACCAGCGCACATCGGATAGCATCTGAATCGCGTTCGCGTGGCTAGATCCCTGGCAATACGGGTCGATACTATATTTACGAAAATATCTGACCGAGAGGTAGCCTACTAAAGATACCGTATTACCGTATAAAAGAATTGTTTTCGATAAAATATTGCGTTGCATGTTTACGTTTTGTTCTCGATAGATTCTCTTTCGTATCTATATTTGTTCGATGTAATATCTTGCATATGAAATATATAGTATTCCATCGTGTCTGCAGGTGGTATTTTATTCACTAAAATTATTTCGGATACATTCATTGCTTTACAGAAGAAAAATGGCATTTGATAAAATATTGCAATGTATATTTTCATTCTGCTTTCGCTATATTCTTTTTTTAACTATCTTCTCTCTCTCTCTCTCCCTTTTAACGCGAATTTTATTTTTTGGATAAGTAATTTATGAAAAGTATTTTTATATAAAAATAAGTTTCAGAAATAAAGGAGAATATCAATAAATTATTCTTCGGTTTCTATAAATTTAGATTCAGATAATAATACGAAGTAAAGTTTTATTTGCGATCTACTTTGATTTTTATATCTTTTAAAAGCTAGTTTAGTTAAGAACCATTTTAAAATGTTATAGAAATCACAAAGAACTTCTTCTATCGCGTCTAATTTGAAACAGTCGCGCTTTTAATACAATTTATATATTTATAGATTTAAATTTTTAGAAAATAAAAAGGAATAGTAGGTAAAACCGTAACGATATTTTTATTTACTAGTCTATGGTTGTGATAATAAAATGTTATATCCGAGAGAAAGTGTCGCTAACGTTTTTTACCGCGTTCTTGTATTTCGCTCAACGTTACGTAGACATTTTCATAAAACGTTTTATCCGCCCCGCATAGCCAAGTCTATAGTACCGCCAACATCCGTTGCATCGCAAATGATAAGAACGCAACTTAAATACAACATTTTAGAAGATAATACGAGACGGAAGCTTTCTGCTATTGGACCATTATCTTAAAGCGGAACAGTATGCATAACAGTTTCTGTATTATCGCATATCTGCAATTCAGCAAAATCGATGTCCCTCAATTCCCAGTTTGGGATTCTGGCAATATCGTCCGGTGTATGTAAACGGTTTGGTATCTATAGATACATGAAATAAAAGCAAATAAGGATAATCTCTTTCGGTTATTTTTGAAGATTTATATTTGCGCAAGTTTAATTGAGAAAAAAGTGGCTTAAACGAAATGTCGAGGCGTTCATAATATAATTATTGATTGAACAGGCTATCGCTCCTCGAACGTTCAATATAGACATTAATTCAAAGTTTGAAAGAGAAATTTGACTTTAAAGAAAAAAACTAAAGAAATATTTCAAGAAATTGACTTTACTTTGAATTTTTAAACTAATATTAAATTCGAAATCGCTCGAGATACTATGAGAAGTACAAATAATGTAACGCAAAATTATTATATAGAGATTAGGGGGACAGAGGAGCTGCGAAGTCAATAATCTTATAGATAAGAGCACCCTTACACAACATGGTATACTCCATTATGTTTGCTATATAAACGAGCAATATCGCCGCCATTTCTGGCACACCTGCGTACCACTCTACCAAGAACAGCCGACACGACGTGACAAGCCTCGCGAACTTACGCCATAAGATCCGGAGTTGCTTGAAAAAAAAAAAAAGGTACTTGCTTTATGCATGGTGGATGACCTGATGAACATTGAAGCGCGCTTTTCGAGTCCCTGCATTCCACATCTCTGCGATGGAAGGAGTTGATAATATAAACGACCCTTCCCTGGAAACGGAATATGGGTGACGGTGGATTTCGGCATCAACTCGAATTACGATGTCACGATTTCTCGTCGGCGAACGTCATCGCGCTGGGTCGGGTGAATTATTCACCGGCATGTCATCTGACAAAAGCACCCCGGGGCACCGTGCGGAATGCGACTTAAGGCTCGTGTCCGTGGAGCACGCGCCCGGAATATAATATCCCGCCTCATTCGCGTGACCAACCGACGGGATCCTTACGGGATCTTGGAGGATGCTTTCGGCGCCCGAGAGGGACGCGATTCATTTTCCGAGGAATAATTTTCAGCGCCGTTTGCCGATCCTATATAATAACATCTATAACGACGATCTGAATGCTACTGTCGCATCCGCTTCACTAAGGCCGTTATTTAATCACGATGTTTACTCGAGCGCAGACATCGTGGCACCGATATATCGATCTATAAACGACTTGTCGAAATAGTTATAAATGGGAAAGACGATAATTGGAGCAGATAAATGACATGTGAGCGCATTATTTTTCCAAACGAAACACGTTGTTAACATTCGCTCATAAAAATGACAAGAACGTCCTGGATGTGGCGTAATGATAGATATTACCCGCATCCGCGACGTCTTGAATGGCGGCCTACGGCCACTGGGGACACTCATAAATCCACTGAGCGAGGCCTAATCGAGCGAAATATACTCAAACTGTGGCATCCAGGCGCTCGTTAACCTTTGCTGCGACGGCGATGCACCTAAAGTTCATGTTCCCGCTTGGACCGCGCTGCTCCGGCAAGCGCGTCAAACGGGGACAAGCTGGACTTTATTACGTGTCACCGGCATGCTGCCATAGTAAAGGATATTGCAGGGGCTTGCTAGGGCATTGTGTGTAGAGGATAAACAGTCCAATAACGTGCCCCTTAAGGCGAGCTGGACTACATTATTGTATGGAAAACAAACATTTATGAAATAACGGTTTTAATATTCCCCTCTTGTGACTTTTCATGAAAATCAGAGGAAGTTACATTAATTCGAAATATACATGTAGAATTTGCGAAACCACAAAAATAAAAGGATGAAGATATATTTTAAATTATATATTTTTTTAAGAGAGCAATGTACACATCCTAAATTAATTCAAACCTTTATGAATTCTTATGGACAATGATACAATCGTGACTTGCATCTGCATTTAGAATATATGAGTTTATTTTACTTAAACTTGATACGGATCGTTTGTTTCCTTATTGCGAAAAAACTCGACAAAACAATGCCGTCGGAAGATATTTGTCAAGACTTTTGGGACCCCTTTCAAAGAAATCCGAGCATTCTTGATTCCGCGGCGAGACAGCTCAGAGGCGGGCAGAGATTAACCGAAAGTTTCACCACGATGTCCCGTAAACATTCAACATTGTTCTCGCGGAATAGCGAGCGCGAAGTTATGCCGGAGACGCGTCCGCGGATGAACTGTGTACGTCGACGACGTCCCAGAAATTTCTCGGGCTCGCATTCAACGAGCGATCTCATCTCGTCACGTCTCCCTGTGGTGGCCGTGGCGACGTTTACATATCCTCGCTCAGCTTTCTTCCCGCAAGCTCTCGAAAAGTGAACTTCTCTCTCTCTCTCTCTCTCTCTCTCTCTCTCTCTCTCTCTCTTTCTCTCATCTGCCACGATTGCGTCAACGGATTTTATTGCTCCTTCGCGGTGCTAGCCGAATATACCCCGCGCTTTCCTTTTCCCGGCGCCTCATATTTCATCGCCTATCAACCCCCTGGTCGGACCCGATTTCTCGGCACGAAATCACGAAATCCCACCGCGCGCTTTCTACCGGCGCGGAATAAAACGCGTCCCGATTCTCACGGGGACACGAAGTCCACAAAATCCAGTTGTCACGCGCCGCTCGATCCGCGTTTGATCCATGGCCCGGCTGCGCCGAATCGTCTCGACTTCTCGTGCCAACGTTTCGGCCGTGTCCAGCATCCCCTGCGACATTTGCTGTGCCAAGGATCTCGAGTTACGGCGAGAATATTGCGAGTGCATTGATAAATAACAACTTCTATTTTCAAACGATTATAAATTGAATGAGTTCGTCTACGTAGTAATTTATCTCATATCGTAAATCTTGAAATAATGTTATCTTTAGGAAAGTAAAAATCAATGAATTATGACATATCAGTTTCTTCTAATTGAATAATGTAGTTAGTAATAATTTCATAATTTGATATGATAAATGTATATGTATAATATATGTGAGTGACGTTATAATTTATATAACCATTTTTGCTATTTTTAAAATGAGCATATATGTATATATGCTCATTTTATGTGTACACATCTAGATGTGTATTAAAATGAGCATATATGTATATATGCTCATTTTATGTGT
>NJRP01000065.1:165322-269793 GCA_003063835.1 Aphaenogaster floridana
TATAATTATTATACTATGTCATTATAGTTCCAAATATCATACATTTTTCTCTCAGTGTAGTATTCGCGATATTATAATAGTGTTGCCCGAGTGCGTCGATACTTATAAAGGTTTCCCCGCGGCGCCATCGACTTTTATAGTCAATCGAGAAAAAGACGCGAACTGGGCTAAGTACCGGACGGCGGAAGAAAAGTTGTTCTGGTTAAATACAAACCCTCGTCGAAGACCAATAATTGGAGCCGACTACTTTCGCGGCGCGCGCGGATATTATGGCAACGAGATCGAAGTGACGACGATTGAAACTGCGTCGGTGGACTTCGGAGATAGGAGAGCTCACTGAACCAACAAATTATCTTCTTCACGAAGCCACGACGACGAGCGCTTTTTTGCAGGCCAAAGAGTCCTTTTCACATCACTGCGCTCCTTATTCCTTTCCGCTTTCGTTACCTCTTAGCTCGCTCGATTCCTCCCGGTGCACCAGCTATAGATTGTTCGCACATGAACACATTGCTCTGTAACGATATGACTGACAATCATTTCATGCCTCACGAATCTATTATGCAGCAACTGCGATAAACGCAATACGATCGTGAACGATATATGAATATTGTGATAGTAGTTATAAACGATTTAAACGTCAATATCCTAATATTTCAATATTCCGAGGAACATTATTTCTCACGTTGATTTTTGACGTAATTTTATTATAATATTTTTTTAAAGTATATTTTTGAAAAGAAATTATATATTTATTTAAAAAATTATTAAAGTATTATATATAGTTATATAAAGTATTTATATATTTATATTGTTATATATTAATATTGCATATTAATATCAAAGTAAATATTATACTATATTTACTATATTTACTATATTTAATACATTATACTATATTTACTATATTTATAATATATTGATATATTATAAATGTCAAGACATATTTTTCATTGGGTTGCGTTTTAGATGTTTGAAACAAAATTTATAGTCTATTTTTTATTAATATGTAAATACAGAGAGAGAAAGAGATTTATGTTTTATTTATAGAATTATTATTATTTAATCGTTTAAATCTGAATTTTAACTAAAAAGTTAATGTAAAAACCATGATCAAATCTAGAAAAAAGTAAGTTGCTATGAATTCAATTATATTACTTTAGAATATTATGCCGAATGAAAGCTGTATAGTGAAAATAATATTGCGGATGAAAATGAAAACTAGCTATTGTGATCGAGAACACCATGAAGCGAGAGTTGAAGAATAATAGACGCTTTTCTTCCATTAATGTTTTAGTATAAAAGTTAAAAATATTACTTGAAATATTTTGAAAATAAAAGAAAGTTGAGAAAAAATAAGACAAGATTTTTATATCAATATTTAAGAATTATATATATAATTTGTTATACATATAGATATATGTAATTACATATATATATATAGATATATATGAAAGATTAGGGCCCTGCAAATTATTTTTGAAATTAAGAATGTCCCGATCATTCTGATGCCGATTGTAATTAAGTAGGACACATTCGTCTTTTTATCTTCGAGTGATATTCGTTTTATTGTTATATTGAGATAAAAATGGAGAACAGATAATTTAGCAAAACATCCAGTGAACGTTTCCTCTGGTATTCCTCTAACGTATGATTTCTCTTTTCTTTGTTCCAGGTGAGTGTCACCGGTGCACCGTCCAATCGCATATGATTCGCCAGTATGGATCAGCGATTCGAGAAAAGAACACGTACACCGCGACGTGTAATTTCGTCGACCGTGTCTTTGACACGAACTATCCGAGGTCGATTGCCGCAATCGACATCGCATAGTTTCTAACAGCTGCGCCATCGTGCAAGTTCTGACGACGGGAAACTTTCCGTCACGGGTTCAGCTAATCGCCACAATCAAGTACGTACCTCGCAACATGTAGATACGATACACAGAACATACCATTTCCGTTAATATCAAGCATCGGCGTGAAAAGATATTCACATTATTGACGTTGAATGCATTGAGACACGAATGTATCGAATTCATGAATTTTTGAAGTAAATGGTTTAACATAGAAATACCAGCAAGTATTATATCGATTGCTTCTAACGGAAACGAAAAATTGTATAATTTTAGTTATTTGTAGGAGAGTATTTTTAGAAAAATAGTACAGAGAGAGTATTTAGATAATAAAATATAATGACGATAAGATATGAATTCGTGATACTTCAAGTGTCGAAATTCTACATCTTTCGAGAGCTACCCTCCTGAATCTACTCTATTATTAGTTCGCCAGTTCAAATTTTATGCTTCGACAAAGATCAAAGAATTCGTAAGAGGTACGAGACAATGAAGCGAGACTATGAAATTCCGAATCGACGCCCCATTCTCAATTGGCAAATATATTTGATCTGGTGGACTTGCTGTTCGAATTGGCGACGGCGACGTGCCTCAGCTACTTGACGTGCTACGATGATGCTCTGACAAAAGCATTCCGCAAGCTATCGATCGACCTCGCGGAGTCAGTTAGTTAAGATTAATTCGACAAAGCCCGTGTGAGACTGCTTAGCTGCTACTTAACTTTGTGTTTGCAGTTCTGGAAGTTCTCTTAATGTGTATTACGCGTGACTCGCTCTTGTTGTGCGTAATTAAATTCAAGATGCTCCTATCTAAAGCTGACGCGGAAATGTTCCGTTAACATGTATGAATTTAAGCGAGAAGTGTAACGATTCTATCCTAATTCATGCACTCTAGTTCGCGAGATACAAGCTAGAAATTAATAATGTTGATAAATTGATTTTATCTTGTTAGATATATTTAAATTGACAGATTAGAATTTGATTTATTTATGCACAAATAAATTTTTAATGGATTTTTTAAAAAGATTACGAGATTATTTAGAGTATAAGTATAAAGAGTTAAATAGAACGGTAGCCATTTAAATGTATAAACATTAATGATTTTTGAATTAAGCAAAAATAAGTTAAAACATGTGTTTTTTGATAGGATAAATTTTAATCTTTTTGATTTGTAATAATCGAATTTTTTAAACATTTCGTGAGATTATCCGGGAGCGATGAGGGCTTACTGTCGGAGCAGCTTACGTTTTTACATGAATTATTACGCAGCGATAAAATAGATAAGCGCGGCTGCTAGCAAGCAGATATCGGATCCCGAACGACGCGTTCCCGCAATCCATCTTCATCGCTTGGCGATCGTGGCATAAGCTGTTCTACGATCGCAGTGACTATCAGTCATTGATTTCTGTTTCGTGGGAATATTATATATCTTTATACACTCCCCTTAATATGTTACGTGAAACTTGTTCTTCTCCTTGATCTCCATAAATTGTATTAAAACACACAACTACAGTCAATTAAAATAATTATAACACATTGAGATTTAACAGTATAATAGGTACATTTTAATGATGATTATTAAATTTTAATAATTTAACAAAATAGATTATGTTTCTTGCAAATATCACTATATTTTACTGACAGCAACGAAAAACTTATTCTTAATATAAGAACGAATCGCTTATCGTATATTTCATCTTGAAATTCGTTCCGAATTCTGAGTAATTTATTAGATTTATGACTCTCAGAATTTTAAGTTAGAATTTTAAGTTAAAATTCAGAAACATATATTTATAAATTTTAATATTTTATTATATAAAAAGTGTTTTCAATTCAGCGCTAATAAATTTTTGATAAAACGCATTACTTCCATATTTGGACGTTACAAGATTTATTATATTAAATCTTATATCCCAATAATGTAACGCTTTCAATTGCAGAAACCGTACTACCATTAACGGACTAAAAAATCGATAGCCCGTGTATCCATTAACGTTTGCGTCACACAAAAAGTAAATCCGATCGTACGCACGAGTGAAGCGGAAGCGTTCGTTTTTTGATACAACGCCGGTCGATTGGAAATCCTCGAACCGATTGGTCGGAAAAGCATGCGAATAAAACAGCTCAGTTGGCTGTTACTAATAATGCAGAAGCATTATTTATGTCAGATGTAAAGTTTGATCAACCAATTAACTAATTACTTGTAACATCTGTGTTTACTTCCTCTAGAGAGCGCGGTTTTCAATATACTAATAATATCTCCAGTATATCTTTCTTCGATGTTTGTTAACATTTTTATTAATTTTTTTCTCGAGAATGGAATTTATTAGTGCAAACATTTTATTCTTCATAAGAATTTTGAGTACTCAGTAAACTTTTAGAATTCTCAGGCAATAATAACAAGTCCGAACTTAATTTCAAGTTTTATCGACAAGTTAAAAAGAACTTATTTCAATTATTATGGGAATCTTAAAATATTCATATTAGAAAATTTGGTAAAAAATATATCTTGTAGACTTAAGAATTAACTTAAAACAAGCTCAACAGTAACAGTGAATGTTCCGCTCGTTAGCCAGCTAGTATAAATTCTGGGTCGTTGCATTGCGAATTTAATTAAACGGCTTGAAATAGATCGGAGTTTATTTTAATCTTATGAAATAGGATAGTCAAAAGGAAAACATCATGTCATTACAACATATCTTACTCGAAAAAGAGATGAGCTTCCGTTCGAAATAATAGATAAGAATATTACGCGCTTAGATATTTTCTCTTGTCGTTTCTGCTTTTCATAAATATATATGATTACAGCTTTTCGAAAGCCGACCGCGCTGATTCAACTATGCCATATGCAAGACGTTAGCGCTAGACTTTATCAAATGCATTCGCGTCAGACTATTAGACAACAATCAGCTGTTTTTGAGGAAACACATCGAGAGTAGACAGACCACGCCCCGTAATCTAATTCTTCGTATCTAATTTCACGATAGCACGAAAATATCTTTCGCATGCTTTGCGGGGATGCTTGTTGAATGGTTGAAAATGAGGAAGCTTGCTTTGTTTCATTGTGAATTCACCATTTCGTTTATCTTTTTGAGACGCTATTTGTTGACGAGGCAAGTACAATAAAATTTTAATACCAGGTCTTGTTCTTCAAATAATACGCGTACAGTATTCTGTAGGAATATTTCGCTTATTATGAAAATATATAAAGACCCGGGGGGAAAATCAAGGAATGTCAATTTTATACTTTTTGAGTAAAATGAATTTTAAAGTTTGTTATTTCCCCTTGTTATACCCGAATGTTCTATCTTTATTTTTTATTGATTAATATAGTTTTTAATCTTTACTTTTTAAGTATTTAAAAGATGTACATCAGTTTTTGTAGTATCTCTTAAACGCTACAAAATGACGACCATATCTCATTTTTAATAAAACTGACATTTCTTGTTTCCCCCCCCCCCGGGTCTTCATATGAAAAATTAGTCATATAATATTAATAAACGGAATGATCGGGTTAATTGGGACAAATTGAATAATGAAGAGAATACAATGACCTTTAATAATACATTTATTGGTACAATTATTTTCGACACTTTTTTGCAAGCAAAAATATAAGTAATTTAAAATATAAATATTTTAATATAAAAGATTATTATATCTATTATATTTATATCTCTATTAGATATATATGGATATTAGATATATATGGATATTAGATATATATATGGATATTAGATATATATGGATATCTCCATTAGAGATATCCATATATTACATAATTCTATCGAAATGGCTTCCTTGACTCAGCAATATAGTTGAAGTGCTTCAGCATAAAATAATCCGCGGTGAAACAGCATGGAGTAGGATTTCGTGAACAAATTAACTGTAAAGTCTTGATTAAAGCTACTTTATAAGCCAGCTAGAATAGCAACGATAGTCAGAGAAAGTTGCAGGTAATTGGCGTTAACTTCGAATTAGCCATAAGATTAGCCGCGGACGTGCCATCGCGGCGTCTCATTCGACTGCTTCCCCTCGGCTAATCCTGAGAAATCGTTACGATTAAACGTAATTAGAAACCGATAAATGGCCTGCTCGTGCGAGCAACCAGTGTCGGTACAGCGCAAGAAATTGGTTTAATCTCGCGATACCGTGAGAGTGTCATTTTGCGAAAATTAGCATATCGTGCTTGTTAGATAATTATGGCTTTCAATCAGCAACGATCACGAGCGCAGACGACATTTGAATTAAACTCCCTAAATTAATACAATCGACGAAAACTCAAAAGATTTAACAGAGTTAAAAGCGCTATTGAAAATTATACGGCGCACATCACCATCTATTAGAAATTTAAAAAATTTAGATTAAAAATTTTGCAGTAAATTTTATTATAGACTGCAATTTTTAACCTTCAATATTTAGCGCGATCGATAATCGCGCACTAATGTAGTTTTCGTTAAAATAAAATTTACTTGAGCGGAAAAATAAGGCTTTACCATTTATTTATATTAATATAGCTTAATTTGCTTAAGGCCTTTTAGTTTGAACCGTGGATTACTTTATATAATCGTAATTTCTATATCAAATTTTCACTAATTAAATTCCAAACTCATCAAACTATCTATATCCGAGATGTAAAGTGTTCGATTAATAACAACGCGCAACGTATTACGTGACATATTATAATAACGCATTATCTACGTTGCATCATATTATATTGTAATATAATTTTAATGAAAATTCTACCAATCCTGCGTGAAAACCATTAATAATGGAGAAGCAATAAATGCGCAGTACATTTTTGTACTATTGATGTTGTATGTAGAAACGATACATACGTTGGACACTCAATGGCAGCACAATGTAATCATGTTATGTAAAAATAGTTAGAAAATGAGTCGCTCTCTTATCATTCGAGTCCAATATCTACGGGCAGAGTGACGGTGTTAAATCGTAGACGCATGTAAGATCCGAAATCCTCGGAGCAAATAAGCGGCGCCAATGGAACTTTGCTACTTCCGGGTCAGCCGTGTTCCTAAAATTGCCCCCGTCAACCGATAAACTTTGCGAGAACGAGGAAAGTCAAGTCTCGGCAAAGAAATAAAGGGACGTCGATAGGAGAACTCGGGAAAACAGAGGAGAGTGAGCAAACTTCTTTCTTCTTATTGCATCTTTTCGATTTTCATATCTTCAAACTGCTACGATGAGGTGCGATAGTATCGTCTCAATGAGCGTTGAAGATATCTCGTATTTATCCGAGAGAGTCGAAAGTGGAATACTTTAACGTATTACAAAATAAATTTCAATAAAAATTCCACATTGTTGCTTCCCCCCTTCATCCTTAATTTGTTTTTATTAAATTCAGATTTTAATGCTACGTCAAACGTAATATGCTGCTTTGGTCAAAGATTAATTCCGATAATTGATAAAACAATAAGGATAATAAACTCAAATGTCCGACTCTTTAAGCAAGGTGTACACGATACTTTTTTTATACATGTCTATAGAATTATATTTTTTTAGCGCTAGAAGACTAGCACGCTAGTTATTAGTAAAAAAAAACCATCATGTAAACCTAGCTTTACGTTCATCATAAAAATAACAAAAGATTAAACCATGTATATATTCCTTTACTGAAATTTCCAACTTAATTAAATTCAAATTTCTCTTGTAAGTCTACGTATGCATTTAAGAGGTACACGTATAAAAACGGCAGGATCCCCCATGTCTTGTCCCTGCCCGATTGAACGTATAATCAGGACTCGTAAAGTGCTTACAATTTGTAAAGGTTGAAAGGTAAGTGGATGGGGGTAAGAGGATTTCATGGAGCGCGGACGAAATATTCAGAGCAGGGAAGATTTATCACGAATACAGCGATCTTGTGCCAGTCGTAGACGTATGCCAGCGACTCCGCACTACTGTTATCCCGTCGGTTTAAATCTCCGTGCACCTATCTTGCTCTCTCGTGTTTGAGTTAAATCCACGGATCGTACGTCATTCCGGTGGATGTGCGATGCGAATCTATATCGTCGCGAAGTACTTTCCGACTTGTCGATGCAGCGAGAGGTCTGATATGAAAGCCATCGCGAGTAGGTCGAAGAATAATAATCGAATAAGTAATGAAAGGTTCACGTTTGCGGGAAAGAGAGTGAAATGTGTTCGCAGAAACGTTCATATTGCGAAAATAGACATCTCTTTTATCGTTTAATCTAATTTGATGTGAAGATAAAGTTTTGCGTTAAAGCCGTCATGAGAAAATAACAAATATGCTCGTCGATTTAATTTTATCGAGCCATGTGATGGTTTTGTTTTCACGTTAACTAGTTTTTGAAATTATATCGAGGAAATGTCATAGATTTTAATCATGTTCATAACCCAGTATTGGATATCAAGAAATATTCTGGTCATAAAAAAGAAAAAATAGCTAATTAACACTGACACCTTGATATTGCAGCTTTCTTTCTTATGCAAAAACAAAATAATAAGTATTTAATAAGCGTATTTGACCCGTTTCTCTTCAACGTTCTATTTTATACTTTTTGTCTACTATCTTAACTATTAAAAAATGAAAACGGCTCGTAATTATATACTAATTAAATATCTATAGCAATCTTTCAAGAACATACACTATTTTTTTCAAAAATTAAAAATTAAATCAAAAGAGATAATATAAATTGTCTCGCTAATTACGAAACATAATTTTGCAGAATTATTCCACTCTTTTAACGCGTATTGACATTTTTCTGCCGAGATCATAAAATTTTGTGCAACAAAGCTTTTATAATATGAATGTTACACATGGATATTTTCATTAATATGTAATTTTTTCATAATTTATATCAGCTTTGGTTAATTTCAATAATCGCATGAAGCAATCATAATTTTTACACATTATTAACGATTTCGATTGCGGTTATTATTACTATTATTTAATACATTTAATGTGATATCGCGCTGTACCGTTTTTACCAGCGTATCCATTAGCATTATTCGCATATATCAATATCATTACGGTTTTTTTATTATTATATGGCGCCACGTCAAAGCATTTTTATTGCCTACAATATCGCGGTTACCATTAATATCTGTTACTGCCATCGTGAACTGCTTCAGCATCCAATAATCCGAATGTTTGCGACACTTGGGCGCATTCGATAGACGCTCGAGTACAATATAGAAACAAAGGCGGCGGTGAAGGGAAACATAGAAATGGAACAAGTTTGGTTATTAAATACTTGTTACTCCGCTTCAGGAGAATAATCCGTGGCGGATAACGGATAAGATGCGGCGTTACCAATTGTAATAAAGAAAACCGCAATATCGCGCGTTGCCCTCCGTTGAAGATTTCCGTCTTTTTTCTCGCTCTCCGTGCTCTACATCCTTTGCGAAATCCACCAATCGGAAAGCACCGCATTAATTCGCAGAATCGCGTCGGAAAGTAATTTATACAATCTATTCCGGATAAACTATCAAAGATGAACATACAAGTTCCCTTTTAAAGTATCATCAGCAAAGAAATACTTTGCAAACGATGTGTAAAACGAAGAATATGATTTTGCTGTCTGTTTGCTCATAAAATTTTCTAGGTTTTTAATGACTTAAAATTTAAAAATTGTTGGTTTTTGACATTTATATCAAGAAATGATCTTCTTTATAATAAAAAAATTTACAAAGATGAAAGGAAGTAAAAAACTAGGACATCTTGTATAAACCTAACCCGCAAAACGTGATCTAATGTCTTTAGAAGCCCCTTAGGATAAAGCACTATTCGCATATAATCATTTGAAATTTTTATTTTTGAATGGTCGTATCCCAAGAACACATCATGGCAAAAAATAGACAGTCAAGTTATAATTTGCTAATGCAAGTTTAACATTTATAACTAAGCAGATTTAATTGATAGTGTAACAAAGAAAATATGCTTATAACCGCTTTTAGACATATTTTTTTTGCTACTCTATCAAATCTGCTTACAATTAATTATAAATGTTAAACTTGCGTTACACAGTAAAAAATAAAATGTTAATTGTAACATTTTTTACATGTCCCAGAAAGTCCAAAAGTTAAAATAACTCATTCATCGTGTGTTACTTGTTGACAAACTAGAAATGTTAATTAATTAACACTATACTTTACATTTATGTTTGTTCTTTGAACTTTAAGTATGATGTAATAATAACATACAAAATAATTTAACAGTTATATTAACACATGATATTAATAATTTTAACTTAAATTATATGTAATAGAAATATTTGATTTTAGTAAATTTAATCATTTTGTATGTCAAAGTTTACGATTATTTGAAAATTTATTTTGTTTATGTTAAAATGACTTTAAGACATGTTGATTTTGTGAAATAATTGTGTTAAAAGAACTCAAAATAATATTCAATTTCTAAATGACATACATAAAAAGTTAAGTTATTACGTTGACATAAACGTAACACGTGAAAATGTTATGAAAATAATAACATATCTGTTGTATGTTAATTTTACATTGAAATAATATATAATCAAATCTTGGTAACACAAGAAAATTTTAACATATGGACGCACGATTTTTTACTGTGTAGCAAGCTATAACTTAACTGTATCAACTAATCTATTTTTTTCCGTGATAAGTATATTATTATAAGAATACTTTTTTCGTCGTTCAAGGCGTAAGTTATTTTTGTGGAGACATCATTTACGTGAATCACTTTTCTTTCGCTTCGGACGCGGTTCACGCGAAATGCTCGTCAAGAGAAAACCGCGTAAATTGGCCTTAACCCCAGGCACGAATCCTTCTCGATGCCGCACAAGTCTCGCGAGATACTTTTTATTAGTTTCTCGAGGAGGCAATTAAACGACCGTAATTCTGGCGCCGAGCACTTTCTCCGTTCTTCCGCCATTTCACCGGTCTCTCTCACCTCGTATCTCAACTCTCTCGATCCCGCCAGCCGCGAGTGAGACTTCGATCCTTCTTGGCGATAATAGCGAGATTGTTCCCGATAGAAGTTCGCGACGCGCAAAGCCGCTCTGGGAAGGAACGCGAGAGCTGTCTTCCTTCCGTTTGACGTTCCACGGTACCATTCCCGTGCGAACGTGCGGAAAGGTTCACAGTCGTACCGACGTGTTTGATTCTCCCCGTGGGAGTGTTCGGTAAGGGGATATGGGTCACGACGGCATCCCCGTGGGCCGTACAATGGGAACAACAACGGCATTGTCTAGGCAAGCGGTGATAAACGGCGCCGTGATAAAACCGGGCAAGCACCGAGCTGATGGGTTTCGGGGATGAGGGGGTGCGGGAGCTTGAGGGATGGCCGGTCCGTTGTTTCGACAAAGCCGCCTCCTGGCTGCATTTTTCCACTTTATCAAGCCGCGCCTGATCTGCGCTCTCCCGCGCGCGTCCCCGTAAATAACTTTTATTTCCATTTTGATTTATACGTCGGCCTCGTGTTATCGATATCGCAGCAGAAGCCCTGATGACTTTTGTTTCGCCTTGACGAGAGCGAGATATTTTATAACCGGTGAATATTGACAAGCGGTCACGGCGCCGCTTGACAAAATGTTTAACGATCGACATGAAGCAGCAATTTTATGACATCTCGTTGATATTCTTTTTATTAATTTTAATTGTTCGAAAAACGTTGATTAAACCGACGTTCTTTTAATTTATTTCTTAAGGATTTTCTTTTTATTTTTGTACAAGTAGAAGTTTTATTTTTGTATAAAGAAGGCCTCTTTTTAAATATTACGTTATGTTTCACAAGTGGCCGACAATGCCGATATCAATTCCGGAATGAAAACGATTAATGTAACTTGCATTAACGAATAACTTGCATTAATGTACGCGACAAATGTCATTTATCTACGCATACATTTTCTTCTTCCTACTTTTGAATCATAAAACCATCACACTTATTCTTGTTTTAACCATTTATTCTCATTTTAATCACGCTGCGTCGCGCGTGCGTTAACTATCTCATCGCTCATCATTACGCACCCATCGCGATATAATAATTCTTCCACACGCGTAATATATATAAACTCGGGCATCAGAGAAACGCGCGCCGAGCGTTTCAGGACAATTCTTCATCCGGTATCCCCCTCGCCGCCCAAGCAATTCACTATGTGCAAAGAGTTAACGCCAATGGACAGGTATTATCCGTAGTAACTCGAACAGCCCCGTCGGGATTGGCTACCACGGCGTCGAAGAGATGCAACAACGTGGCCCCACGGTGGTACACGAACGGGCGGAGCGGTTACACGAGGAAATTAGACCGCAAAGTTCAACAGGGTTTATGACGTTGACGCGATCGTTTTGTTTGCACAGGCACGAGCGAGAGGACAACGGGGCGTATACTCGGAGTCGTTCGTCAAACGAATCCCCGATTAAGCTGCCGCAACGTTGTGTCGTGCGCCTAGATCGACCCTACTCTCGTCGGGAGGATATTAATTAACCCGCTTCCGTATAGATCGACCGTAGGTCGCTTTAAAGATGCATCATTCTACGCGCCTTTGATCTTCACGCTTGATCGAATTAATTATCGCTGTTTCCGGGGCATCCGGTACTAATAATTGCTTCAAAGCTATATTACTAATGTAATGCTTGCGTGGAGTGTATCTGAATACTGCGCTCGCGCAGCGAGATGCCGAATCCGAGGCACACAGTTAGGGATAATTGGAGGGCCAGCAAATGGACTCAAGGAGGATTTTCATGGATCGCATTTGATTCCCTGGCTTAGTTTAAAGAATAATGCCCCGTTGCACAGCGTTTCATCCAAGTAGAATTAATCAAACGTTCCCAAATTTTTATTATTATGCGTAATATTACATAGAATTGGAAAAATGAAATTATTAATTTAAATTAATTAAGTGACAGCGATAATGAACGAATCTTGCAATGTAAAATGAAGATTATATGTAAATCTTAAATTTTAAAGATCCTATAAAGAAACATATAAACTTAATTTATTAAAATATATATAGTTAGATATACAGGGTGTCCCAGACTTACTGTATCACCTGTTAATGGCAGGTTTCTGAGATCATTTGAAGACAAAAATCCTAAACCAAAATGTCGAGGTTGCTATAGTTTTCAAACGGGAAAGGTTCAAAGTTTACCAATCGGCTTGTCAAAATTTTGCGCGCTCAGGAACGTCGCATGTCGAAAGAGCCCTTCCACAACACTTTACACACTCAGCTCGATAGAAATACTTGAAATTATTATTTACTTTATTTCTTTGTATACTGATCTCGTCATTACATGAGAAACATTATTTGTTCGCGACACGCTTCACACGAATGCTTTGCAGTTCGACACACGTCGCATTTCCGTACGACAATTTAGAAACCATTATCATTCGATATTTGTCAGTCTTGCGAACAGTGTACAAAGAAATAAAGTGAATAATAATTTCAAGTGTTGTGGAAGAGCTCTCTAGACATGCGCCGTTCCTGAGCGCGCGAAATTTTGACAAGCCGATTGATGAACTTTGAACCTTTCCCGTTTAAAAACTATAGCAGCTTCGACATTTTGGTATTAGGATTTTTGTCTTCAAATGATCTCAGGAACCTGCCATTAACAGGTAATACAGTAAGTCTGGGACACCCTGTATATAATAACATATTTTGAACAACATTTATTAACATCACTTGGAAACATAATTAAAAGTGTAAAGTATTAAATACGTCATAAAATTTTCATTTCGAGAGTTAAGTCACAAATGAAACATGGAAATTAGTCGTTATTATAAAAACCATTAATTGCTTTTCCATTTGCGGAAAACGACAGCATCATACATCACAATTTTCTTTCCTTCTTACGCTCTATACGATAAATTACGTGATGTTTGCCATTTATGAGTCTAATTTACTCTAGGGAAGAAGGTGTGGTCAGTGGCATCGCGGCAATGCACGCGTTGTGTACAAGGTGGGCGTTCGCGTTTTACAAGGTGGAACCGATGGCGTTAAGTAAGCTGTATGTTCGCGGTCACGCTATATAGGTGTGTCACTATTCGAAGTAAAATGCTACGTGAAGGGTCACGTGCTAAGTAAGCCGGCACACTTTTCCTTCGATAGTGGACGCACGATTAATCTTGTAGACAGACTTCGTCCGTGGAACGACTTCGTCCTACTTAAGCTCGTTGCTATTAGTACACAAGATTCCTTAATTGTAGCTATAAAACAAATGGCAAAACAATATTTTTACTGAAAGTATTTTTATTTTACGCATAAGTATTATTATTTGTTTAATGACGCATAATTATTATTATTTGTTTAGCTAAAATCCTCAAAGGAATTTTTACATAAATATTTCTTGATTTACATGCTAAATCAATAATCGGTTCACGAAATCAATCAGGTTTTGTAATAATAATTATAAAATTTTCATAGATACATTATTCACTATACCAAACGTTATCAATATAATTTTCTTTATAACTTTAACTTTTTATATCTTTAATATATCGTATATATTTTGATAATTAAATTATTAAATACACAAAGGAAGAACTTTTTCTGTAAAATATTGATTTTTCTGCTATAGAATTTTCGAAGGAACATTATATAATTATGAGCTCATCTCTAATACTTTAATACTCTTGCAAAATGCATTAGGAAGAGGTGTAATTTCAACAACTCGCTGTAAAAGCACGCTTGTTTGACGAACGTAGGCGGCTTGTCACCGCCGATGGATATAATTTAATTATCATTGAAGCGTGCCGGTTACAGTCGGCAGGTGCGAATGTACTTGCACCCGGTCGGGATCTATCTTGATCGCGTTTGTGGCTACCCTCGTTCCACTCGCAGGAAACGCGTATGGCCCGCAGGTAATTCGACGGTACGCGTCGTGCCGCATGCCACCCGTGTAACGGATGCGTGCACGCATCGGCATGTAACGGGCGTGTGACGATGACGCAAAAGCGGCTGTTGTCAAAATGCCATCACGGACCGCACGCCACTTCGAGCACCCCCGCGAGTGGCGATACCTTTCTCGTTTATCAGATTCCAGCTGCGATCCTCGCGCATTTCGAATGCATGGTTCGCGTGGGAAATCAGTTAATTAGTCTTTTAATTAGCGCGTTCTCTGTAGTGCCCGCGACAGCGTTGTCGCGGATTTTATTGTTTATTATTGTGACACTCTTCTTAATTATTTCCTGGATTTTATTATTCCGATAAACAAACGAGAACGGAATTATTTTAGAAGAGTTCCAGAGAAAACACGAAGTAATATACTTGAGTAAAAATACATACGATATAAAAATGTGAAATAAAATACGAAGTAGAAGAAAAAAGAATAAAAGTAACATAAATGTGAATATGTGGAATATGTGTGAGTGATGATATATATATATATATATATATATATATATATATATATATTAGAGATTTTCGTTCTATTAATTACTACTGACTTTTCTGCCTATATCATTAATAGACCTAATAATCTAAAATACCATATATAATTCGAATTAGTTGAAGTAAATTATAGATAAAATTAATTTATTATTTGACTTCGTCTAATGCACTTGTAAGTATTGCCTTAGGAATAATTTAGAGAAATTTAAAAATGGAAAGACAATTGACAATGGGCGTAATTCGTTACGTTTCAAAACATCGTCGCCTGCACCTGGCAGTCCCCTTTGTCTCGTTCTCTGCTCCCATTCTTCACTTCACTTCCGGTGTGTCTGCTAATAGTTCAAATTAACCCAGATCCGACCCCCTAGTCTAGAGTTAACGCGGCGTTACCCATTCAACGCAGAAATAAACGACAATAATTTGGTTGAGCGTCGTGGCGTATTTGCAAGAAAAGGAAACGTAATAAAGAACCAAATGTTATTATCGCAACTTTATTATGACGCGATAATTAGCTGTTTGCACTTCCTTGTAATTGCATGAAGTTTAATCGCAATATTCGCTTGGGATTGCTCTCTACACGATTACTCTTTTTTAATGCCGATCCAATCGAGAATCGCAAAAAATTGTCCTCGGTTTCCACAGCAGAATGACCTATTTGTTTATAAACAATAATTTTCCATTAACAGTTTCCACATAACTTTCCTTCCGTGCACACTGCTTGCGTAGAAGTCCATAGAATTTTTCGACCGACTGGGAATACATTCGTTGTGATGATTACATACGTGGGGAAATGAGTCCAAATGAAAACCTATTTAATTTGAAACGCTTTTTAGGTACGTTTTTTTTATACCACTCAGTGCTGAAATCCATAGGTAATATTGTGACCTGATTACATTGAGAGACAATTTTAATTAAAACTGTTAAGAGTATGAAGTTGTACTTTTTGTGCTCAAGAAGATATTAATCAAATTAGTCAATTAAATGAAATGGCTTTGCTTTTCGAAGTGTTTGCCTCGATAAATGAGAGTAAAACATTTAATTTATTCATACGATTCAATATTTGATAATTTGATATGGGACAGAAAAAGTATCTATATATACTTCTAGAATATCCATAATTTTATACGATCCATAATTATTTGTATTGAAATTCATTCATTTGTTGATTTAAAAACTTTTTCTCTCTTTGTTGATTATATAATCCGCACTTAAATTCATTTAATTTTTATATTTAAATCTTCTTAGATTGTGAGTACAAACTCACAGAAATAATAAAATGTTGATAGTAACTGAGGGAACAAACCGAAGAACGAGAAAATGAGGATAAGAAGCAAATTTAACGATTATAGTGCCGAAATAAAAATTGTAATTTTTGGAAGTGGCGAAACATGGCTGCATTTATGTTCTGATTTAGAAAAATAACGGCTTATTGAAATGAAAGGAAGAAAATAATGCAGTTCTATTTTATATGTCTTCATTTTTTTATTATGATATGTCGTTATATGTATAATGATCTATTCATTGATAATTATTAATTATGAAAGCTAGAAATATTTATCTTTTCTCCTCAAATATCCTATAGATCATCTTCCGATTACATATTGATTTGTATATATCGCGGAATATACCAATGGAATTTGTATGATAAATTCATTATCTTTGAGTCTGATTGCGAGAACGCATTATGAGTCCATTATGCATCCGCAACACGTCTGTACCCGAGTGAAGTGCGTTAAATATTCAGCGAAGTTAATAGCAAAATTTAAATCGCCCGAAGCTTTTTGCAGAAGGAGCAAATGGGAAATAAAAGATATGCGAATTTTGCCTCGTGACAGTGTACGTCGGACGTAATGGCATAATTATTTTGCACGAGCGTGGACGAAATTGTTCGTGAAAAATTTTCGCGACAACGATAAATTTCATAACATGATGGATCGCAACAATTTGTGCTGAGAGAATATCGCACCGCGCAATTTTTAGTTGCTCGATAAAGCCAATCGCGCGATGATAAAGTCCAAAACAATTATCAAATGAAATTATGCAACGTGACGAATTGAATTAATGACCGACAATTCATTTGAAAGATTTATAATTTGTGAAATATGTTCGATGTAATTCAATATTCAATTGTAAACGGAGTCAATATAGTAAATTATGCTTGCAAAAGAAAGTCGATAATCGTTTATAGAACGCTCATAATACTTAAATAAAACCAGAAGCTTCCGATATTGATTTAAAGCTGAAATTAATGAATAGATTTTATAACAAGATGTAATGAGTTTTAATAAAACTAGATTAATAATTGAGGAAGTGATAAATGAACGACGAATTGTTTTCAAGATTATACGTATATAATATAGATTACAATTATTAATAATTTTGAAAGAGAAGATATCAATCAATGTCATTCTGTAGTCTCGAGATAAACAGATGTTACGTATTTAAATACGCATATGTCTTTTTATTTTGAATATACAAAATGACGCAAACTATTTCATGTTTCATCGAATAAAGAAACGAAAACGGTATTGACGCAGTTCGCCATTGCTTCTCGTTAAAATTCTAAGAACGGATCTTTGCGGATAATCTGGATCCGGATCTAGACGGGGAAGACAGAGACGGAGAAAAACTCTCATCGTGATGTATCGCGAGACGCGATTCTGAAATCGCTCCATTCGGAACCCCAGTCGGTGGCTAATCCACATTCCGTGGACGTTCAGCCGCCATCTCTCGATTTTTCGCCGAGCCACCCCCCGCTGCGACGGCGACGGTTTCATGATCCGTACTCGGGGATCTTAACTTGCCAAACTGGTCTTCCGCTCGATCCCGGGGCTTGATCCACGAACTCGGCGCCGTTCGAACGGCACCCACGGGACCGGGATCGTTGCCACCTCATACGCGAACCAGGAGGAGACGCTCGTATTTACATACGAGGTCATCTTATCTGGCTAGCTGCCTCTATTCTCATCGCGCGAAACGATCGTGACGATTGAACCAACCCCTGTATTCCGATAACGACGGGGTTCTCCGGAGGAGCATTCGCATTATTCCGTTGATCGCCTCACGTCTTGCTAATCCCTCAATGGGTCAATTTATCTATTTCTCTTTTTGTATCTGATCGCTATCGCATTTAGTTACGTAGTTCTTGTCCACTAAAACTGTTGTAATACTGTAAGTTAAAAAAAACACGACATTTCTATGATATTCTATTTTATACAGCACGCACAGAAATAGCTTCTAGCACGAGAACAGAGATATAATTTTCCATTATATAAGGTTGTTTTTCATCGTCTCGATGAGTTTTCAAACGATGAATATTTTTGTACTTCGAGTAAAAGCACTCGAGAATTCACAGTAAGAATTTCATAAAGAAGGGATCAAACGCGACATTGGTTCTAAGGGGTCATAAAGTTACCTTTCAGTACAACACGTGTCTCCTGAATTAATAAGGATGTAACGTACCGCTCGAATAGGCCAGTCTCACATCAAAGGTAAGCGTTCTCCCTTGGAGACCCAAGTCGTTTCAATGCTATATTTAATTGCCACGATTATACCTTTGTCATTGAACCGAACACGAAGGTAATATATATTAATTATAGAAGGGAATTGAGAAGAGTTAGAAAGAAGTACCACTTACCGGCTTTTGACCTAACATCAATATGTATGAATCATTATGATCAAGAAAAAATTTGGCCGATAGTTTCACTTGTATATTTAACGGTTGTTCAAATCTTATATTAAGTATCGAGACTAGCCTGACTCCAACGAGGCTAAAAATTGCAAGTTTGCTTGTAATTTAAACGCGGAACGGTCGAGCGAAAATGTTTCAAAGCACTAAGAATTATGCGCGAGCGAGCAAGTGGACAGAACTTTGAACTTTTGTATCGGGAAGTTTCTTGCCGTTCCTTTTTGTCCCCGCTTTTTTTCCTGCTCATCGCGTCATCCCGCTCGAGGACGTAACAATTTATATTCATGAGGATTATTTCTAAAAGGGACGGGCACGATCTACCTTTCGCGATTTCTGCCTCCCTTTTATATGCTGATTTGATCGTGATTTGATCGTGGGTGGTTATGAAGCCTTAAGGAAAAAAAGAAGTAGAAATTAATGGGGCGTCAACGAGGATTCGGACGTCGTTCTGCATTTATGAAAAATTTTCCCAGTCTAGCTCATCAGCTTAATCCTTCTCTATCCAACGAGATCTCTCAATTAATTTAAGGTTTCGAGTTTTAACGTTGTTAAAAACCCCATTATTTTTTTAATTTTCTTATATATAAATACCATAGTTTGTGGGTGATAACTTGATTTATTGCAATTAGATATATTAAAAAAAGGAGAAATAAAAGAATGTAATCAAAAAATTTCAGGTGAGTAGAAGATACGAATATTTATAATTTGTGTCGTGAATTATGGTAATCTTATTATAAATGTGAAATGAATAGAAGAGAGCACAGACGACTAAAAGCACTGGTAACTAAAATAAGTTTCAAGATCGTGTCTTTCTGCTTTATTTTCGACGTCATTTTTATTTTTATTTTCTTCTTTTCTCTTCTTCGGCGATACAATTTTGCTTATCGACGACGTCATTTATCGAGAATCTACGGTGGAGGCAAATATGATTGTAGAAAACAAGAAAGTTATACGACGAAGCGAAGACTCGAGGAGGTCGAAGTAGCGCCGTAAATGAAAAAAAGTGTGGATAAGAAACTTCGTTATCGAGGAAATTCGGTTCCGTAATAAATCGTTAACTTTTACAGAAGTTTAGATGTTCTCGTGACCGAGTACATTACAAAATCGATTACAATCGATTAATCTGTCAATAAATATCAGGCAGCGATATTTAAAACCCTTAAGCTTTCTTTTAAAGTTACATGACGTATCTCACATGTTCCTGAAAATAATCTACCGACAAATTTTTCGATAACCGCAATTATAATTATAAATTTACATATTACATTGCGGTGTATATGTCTCTCTTTGTCCGTGTCGTGTGTTCCATAGGGATATATTTGTAACTTTATCGATAAAGATAATTTTTTAACGATATTTTGCAGAAAAAATGCACTAGAAAAATTGTCTCTTCGACAAGAGATATTTTGCCAACCATATTTCAGTACTCTCGCATGATTTTTATTGCTATTTTCTTCATGGCGTATTTATCACTTAACCCGAGTTGAAATTTATGGTATTTTTTAAAATAAATGAACGATGTAATTTGATTATTTCGAATACTCGACATCGGCGTGTTTATCGCCATGACAATAATGCTTCTAGTATGATCAAAATCTTTTCAACGCGGATCACTAAGTGTGGAATTTGTGCTCGGATATTAACGTCATAGAGAAAACTCGTTTAATAGTGAAATACCGGAGGGAAGTTGTAAAAGCGCGCGTTTTACTTCGGAGACATAATCCCTGTAAAAGACCGGAAATTAGGAAGGAAATGAGGTAGAGCTAGTAAAACTAAGGCCATTTGAATTCTCCTACTTTTTTTTCATCTTATCTCTGCGAAGAGTGCCTATATCAAGACACACACTTTGTAAAGCATTAAAAAGTTATTTCAATTTTATATTTTCTCGTTTTATAATGTAATTATTGTGTTATATTTGTCCATTATTCCTTTTTAAAAAAATCTTTATACGTAAAAAATATATATATTGTATAATTTAAACACTCTTTTTTAGTTGTGAAGTACCTGTAATATCTAATTTAACTCCGTCAGCATTTTGATTGACACTCCGATATTAATGTAGAGAACGGAATTATAAAATGCGTGACATGAAAATTAATACTTCAGAAAATTGTTAATAAATACAAGTCTTTTGATAGCATTAAAAAGTTATTTCAGTTTTATATTTGCCCGTCTAATAACATAATTATCACGTTATTTCGTTATTTTATCTCTAAAAATCTTTATGTGGGTATACGAAAGATATAATTTAATACACTGTATAATTCAGACACTGTTTTTTAGCTGTAAAGTACTGTAATATCTAATTTATAACACTATATCATTTTGTCAGCGTTTCGATTAATATTAGTATAGAGAACAGAATTATAAAACGTGACACGCAAATTAATATTTCAGAAAATATCGTTAATAGACATAATTCTTTTGAAAACTCAGAATAGTTTGAAGTAAATCTGTTTCCGATATTTCGGATGTACTACTTCGTTTCTTGATATCCCCGGTGTGACGTGGATTAAAATGAAAATTGGAAATCATAACGTAGGACGCGGCCGTACAGAAAATAGGAGTGATATGGTCGTACGTGAAGTGAATAATGCTAGATTGAAAATTCGATTGTTTCGCAATATGTGAAGTTTTTGCGACGAACGTGCGCTGCGCTGCGATTTCAGGTGAAAAATCCCTCGAGGATGCCGTGCAATTTTTTAGCTTTCCATGTCGAGCCGCCTAATGTGAATTTATAGGATTATTTCATCGCTGTGTAAGAGAGGCAGAGAAGGAATTGCATCATCGAGCGTTATGTTATGTAAGTGCATCTATATAGTGACGTACGCATCGAGTGTGCATCGTCGCTTCGAAATTGCCCGATATTACGAAATTCTATAACTCGATTATTGGATACAACATTTTCAATATCGAAGCACTCTAATGAAAGATTCATATTGCATAGTGTCTATAATTTTTCATTGCCAGTAGATCCAACTTTCTGGCATCACTACTCTTGTAGGAAAAGTGAATTTAAATAATTGTAAAACGTAAAGTAAATCGAATTTTAACATTGTTTCTACTGATTTTTTGCTTTATCTTTTCTCAATCCTGTTCTCGTATAATAATGCGCAAGTGCGCGGCCGCCTCTTTGAGATTGCCCGATATTACGAAATTTTATGACTCAATCCGTTACATTATTGACGTTGTCAATACGTACGATGATTTGAGTTACAACGATGCTTTTATCGCGTATCGCTAAATTGCCCGGAAGCAGAAGCGTCGTCGCTCAGAGCGAAAGCACAGCTTTGTATGAATACTGTAGATCGTATTCATGTCAGTTAAATGTAATAATCTCCGATACTGCTAGCATACAATGCGATCTTCATATTATATAAATGAACCTTCGATGATGATATTTATAGTATTGAATATAGAATAATCGATGAAATGTCAAAGTTAATCATTCGATTAGCTATGTTCCTATGCAAGATTATCGTACGAGTCATTTCGAAATTGACATATGAGATATACTGACAACATTATTTAAGATGTAGATATGACATATGAGATGCATTAACAACGTTCACTTAAGATATATATTATATCTGATCTCTAAATTCAGAAGTTTCTTTTTCGAAAATCGACTGTTTAGAACATCGTTGGAAGCGATTTGTCGAGTGTCATGATTATTATTTGCCGAGTGGAAATTAGACGGGACATTGGATCTCCGCACTTGCTAATGTAAACTGTCGTAATTCGTGAGTTAGAGCAAACTCCAATGTAGCAGTAGATTCTCGCTTTCGCCAGCCGTTATATCGATCACGAACCCGGACTGCGGATTATCCATCCCGAGCATGCTTCGTGGGGATGAAAAGGAAGGATACGCGGGGTGAAAGCACGCAAATAACACAACTTGGCAGAATAATAAATGAGGTACGGAAGAAAGCGGAAAATGCTCGAAGATCCGTCCAGACATCGGAGACGAGTGAAAGACACGCGGGAGAAAATAAAAGAAACTATGGTGGAATGTCAGAGAATGTACGAAAGAATGGGGGCACGAGGAAAGTGTAGAAAGTTGCGCAAAGATGATGTGAGATATGATTTAATATTGTAATTAATTTATGTCAAACGAACTTCGGGGCTGTAATATCTGAAACGAAAACAGCAAGAATTTTTCCCAACACAATTTCGTTTGCCAAGAAAGCGCAGTAAAAGTGGTTTCCGAATATTTCGTGTTATTGATGATTTTATGTATGATTACTTTTTTATTTGCATTGCTAAATCAATTAAATTAATAATGTGGGTCAATTGTGCGATTTACCGTCTTTACCATATTTATATACCGCAAAATGATTTTAGCGACGATATTTGGCAACAGATTTATAACATTAAACTGATAAATTATTTTATTTTTGTTTCAGGTGAGATTTCATTTCGCGGACCGTTTTTACCAGGCAGATGGCCAAAAATATTTCATTTTATTTAATATATGGTGAGATAATACAGAAATACTACTGTCAAGATAAGTTTTTCTACTAAATCGGAATTGTATTGTTTCATATTGTATAAAGCTCTCTTTATTAATCTTAAATGTCTAATGCTGAAAAGTATAATTCCATTTTACATAGAAATAGTCTCTCTTATTTACACAATTATCACTAATGTATTATTTCACTTGATACGCTTTTTGATATAAAATTTTTTAAATTATAAATACAGATCTGGGAGAAAGAGATATTCTTTTCATCTTTTCTTTCTTTACATATTTATTTTTAGAAACTCAAAACGTGCATGAACTTGTCATCAATAATGTCCTAAAGATTACGATTAATATTCTAGATTTAAAACCATTACATCTCTTATTGCACAGAATAATACTAACGATAAAAGATTGCGATAAATTTTTATGTGACATTTATATCTCCTCGAATGATTATTTACATTCTTTCTAAGTAAAATCTCTATAGAATGACATTCTCAAGACTTATTGGTACTATTCGCGGGCACGAATAATGAAATATTAGCAGGTCATATCCGATTGAATCGTCCGTTAAGTACTCCCATCGCGAGCATTTCTTTCGTCCAGTTAGCAGGCCGTAAAGCTCATTGTTCTATCGATGGCGGAATCGAGAAGCCGTATAAAGCGGACTGCTCATCGTCGTAAAAGTCCGCTCCGCGGTCGTGCATGGATTTTACAACTCGGTATAATTGGCTGTAACCATGGCTGTTAAGAGGCCTCGATGAGATCGTTAATCCATAGTCATGCCATTTGCAGTTCTCGTTGTCTTAATACTTGCTTAAACCCTTTACGAGTATTGTCGAATACCGACGTGTCTCTAACGCAACGCGCGATGACATCCTCGCCGATCATAAAGCTCACTCGAAGGATCACGAAAGCTCTTTGGCTCTTCCGCGGCCGCGCTTCCGACGAGCGTGTTCTACATTTTAGTGCGATGTTCTGAACGAGTTACGACACGATCCGATTTGTACTTTATTGCGGTACTCTCAATTGATTAGCGTGCATGTTATTTAGTTTTAACTGCACTTCACTGTTCAGTGAAATGATTATCGCATTAAAACCGATGCATGTTAATGATTTTGCGTAAGTGAATATTTAGCTATCTGGATATATGTAATGATTTATCGTATTTTTAAATTTAATAGCGAAATATATATTTCGCGAGAAATAGCGGGATAAAGAAAACTATTGAAATGTTCCGAAAATTGAGGAATTTTTCTGAGAGACGATCGTAATTACTCGCAAATCAGTGTAGAAAGTTAAGTAAATTTTTAGATAAAAATGCGTATTTTTGTCTGAACTGGCCGCAAAACACAACATATGTCAAACGTCAAAGGGATGACGAGTCTGCAATTCCGATCAAGAGGAACGCTTTTAACAGACAACTATGTGGCGACTTGAGCCCTGCACGTCGTGCACCGAAGTTCCGAGCTTTGATTTTCGCCTGTCGCGTCGCTGCGTTGCTCCGCTTATTTCGCTAACTTTCGCCTGAGATCTGCTTGCAGATTTAATTTAATCCGGTGACTATATCAACCTGCACGTCTAAGAGGAGAATGGAATGGATCGTCAGGAATCCCGTAATTACATTGTCTAATGAGAGAACTATGTTTCGACGTTCATGTCAATTCGATTGACTATCACCTCATCGATGCATCAATTGAAATTTCATCGTGCTTTCGGATGTAGCCCGAAATAGATTTCCGATTTGCATACAATATGGCATCCATTGAAAGTGACAAGTTCCTTGATTGGATAATAACGGCATTGAAATGACCGATGTAGATTGCAATTCCGTATTTCGTAAGTTTAGAAAAATATTATACTAATTTATTTATATTATTTAAGTATTCTTTCATGTTACATTTATAGATTCTTTTATTAACTTAGAATCTTTGGACAGTTAAAATATGAATAACTTTCCAGCTAAAAAATAGTGTTTCTCGCGAAATAAAAAGCAAGTAAATTATGAATTAAGGCTCAAATAGATTTTATTTTTAAAAAATCATAATTTTGAAAAAAAGTTAAAAATATTGAACGTTAAAAATTAAAAAGTTTTTTGGCACTGTGTTCTGGCACTTTGAAAAGTTAATTTCGTTAGATCGTTAAAATCTCTTTAGTTAACGTTTATTCTGCAGGAGGCAAACTCTGTGTATTGTTGGAAATATTTCTCCGGTGCAATGCATACCAAGTAACATATTTTCGTGTAAGCTTAAAACGTAACGATCCGAGCGACGCGGCGAAAAACGACAATTTCGTAACGCGCGTCAGAAAATATCCGCGCTGTGAAAATGCTGCTCTGTGGAACCTTCTGCCAGCCCTGATATCCAGACAAGAAATATACGCCGCGCAATTTAAATCACAACGATGCACGAGGGAAAACTTTCAGCCGCCAAAACAACGTAGGACGGAGGCTGGGCAGAGAAACACTACGCGAAACACAACCGGTTGCATGCATTAGCATTGTCAGAGCAAGCTGCCACTTCGGTGGCGAAAGGGTTCACTTCGCATTTGCATGAATAAGCAACGTCCGTGAGGCTGTTTGTTCAACCCTAGCGAACGTAAAATTTCCGGCAGCACTAACTCACGTAGCACAGAGGTCGATTAATTAAGCTAAGATTGATACTAGTAATTAAGAAAACTGGTCGCGAAGTCTTTTCCGGTGTATAGGAAAATTATAGTGAAATATTTGATAGCTGGTTGAACCAACTGATAGTAATTTTGAGGGAAATTGATAGTTAATATTTACCTTTTCGTTAGAACACGTTCAAATCGCAAAAGTTTACTAATTAAGTAAGGATCAATAGTAATAATTAGGACATTGAGCCGTCAAATATTTTTCAGTATTAAGGAAATAGAGACCTTCGGAGTAGTTACTAGCTATATGAACAAACGATATTAATTCAGAATGAAATTGAGTTAATATTTACCGTGCTATTTCACTAGTAGAAGACGCAAATGTGTCCTTAATATAATTAAATGGTACTGAAGTGCACATCTCTCAGTAAGGGAATATAAATTAGCGTTTTGTGGCCGGGGGAATCACTTATTCATTTGACAAAATATTTAGCTGTGGAACTGGGGCGTAACAGAGACGCATTCTCGGAGAGATACATTTAATTGCGAAGACACATTATGCATGCGATTACACCCCGTGCAATGGTGGATACACGGTACGTTCATGAATATAATCGCGGAATTTGGTAAAAGTTACGGTGTTATTATTCTCTTCTAAGAATGGTAGAACCTCTCATTTTAAGTTACAATATTTTGTACTACGTTTTTAATGACGAAACAACAAGCTATTCAGCATGTTGTTCAGACTAGAGTGAAAAGCTGCAGTCATCTTTCGTCTACGTAGCCCTTTCAAATGCAGTATCCCTCTTTGTCAAAAATGCGCCGCAAATGCATTCCAGCCGTAATTTCGTTTCTGCCGACGTTCCTAGAAAGCTTCCTCGCATAACGAAAACTGGTTTTAAGCATCTTTCAAGGGGCATCTACCATCCATTCAAAGCAACATCACGATTTTCTGCATTTTTCGCGCGTGAATGCACATCACCAACTCTCATTAAATTTTAACGAACGAATTTTACGATACAAAAATATTCTCCCATTAAAGTAACTTATTTGCATCTCTTATATAAGCTTTATTCGTGATATGCACAATGAAGATTTACGTTTGTAATTTAAGTCTGTTAATATTTCAAGTGAAAAGTATACATATGGAAAATGTATTTTTTAAATTAGGTATAAAAATGTTTTGATTATCTGGCGATTTTATTGAATTAAGAATTATTATAAAATTTTCAATATGACATGCATATAATTATTTTAATGGCACATTTTGTCATATTATTTTAATGGTACATTTTGTCATATTATTTTAATGGAGCTTTTTAAATATTTGAAAAAGAACATTCTTATCATAAGATAAGTGTTCTTAGGCCGGTATTCATAGTCTGTTCTTATATTTAAGACCATCTTAAGTACAATCTTAAGATGTCATGAACCAATCACAGAGCCGTATTAGCGTTAAGAGACGTTACTTAAGACAGTCTTAAAATAAGAACGGACTATGAATACCGGCCTAAAAAATTTTTTTCTTTTAGATTTCTTTAAGTCTTATTGTTTTAGCGACATATCTATGTTAAGGTTGTAAGAATATATAAAGCTTATAGCTTAAATTGCCCCACGCTAGCCTAAAGGTTAATCGTTGGCTCACTATAGAGGTCTGTCGAGTACAAAAGGGCTAAAGGTTGCTATCACTACGAGAGAATCGATCGAGGTAGTCACTTAACGCGCATGTTTCATGCGCCGAAACGAAACCATAAAGCCATTTGCATGTGACTTTAAATTTCGCGATACTTGCGATCATAACAATGGGACGCTATTAGTTTTCGATGTCACGATAGCACGCCGTTCAATTTTTACGATGACTTGCGGAACTGCTTTATCCGTTATGGACTGAGTTAAGTAAGAGCGTATAAACTATAAAATCACTAGAACTAATTAAAAAAACGTATCTCAATCCTTGTTCTCAAATCTTGTCCTCTCAATCCTGAATTTAAAAATTCCATATTGAATTATTTGCAGATAAAAAAATTAATATAGATTATAAATAAATGCATGAATAAATCGACATGTATAACATGACGTGGGAAAAATAATACATAATATGTAGCAGCACAACAATGACCAATAAAAATATTGATAATATTTAGTTATACATATGAAAGTGCGATTACCTCAAATGCATCTCAATTGAAATTATGTCTATAATAAGAATAACCAATATAATAATAACTGGTAGACTGATAATATTTATTTATACATGAAAGTGCTATTTAAATGCATCTTAGTTAAAATTATGTCTTTATAATTGTTTATTACTTATTAGTAATATTGTGAATATCGAATTATCTCAGGATCGCTTTCAAAATTAGTCTATTAAGCTATACATGGCACTGCTAATTCCCTATCAGAAACACGAGTATGCTACATATAGCCATTAATCCTTACGATGCAAACTATCGCAGTAACATATCGAATACTCTACATTTGATCCCTATTCATTGAAATATATAATTTCCATAAGAAATGATAGGATTACGTATATTATCGAATATACAATTACATAAAACATTATCGAATATACAATTACATAAATCGTAATTGAATATACAATTGTAAATCATTATTGAATATACAATTACATAAAATTGAGAATAGGTGAAAACAATTCCACTTAAAAGCTTACGAGTTTATCAAAGACAACGAACGCTATTCGGAGTGATAGCTGAAGCGTTGCTGATAAGTGCGACAAAGTATTGAGGTTTAAATAAAGCGAAACAGGACTGAACGTATTGTACAACGTATAATGACGTGTCCGCTGGCAGATTAGGAATTCTTCGACGATGACAGCGAGTCTCGTCGTTTTCTTTCCTTAGTATCGTTCTCTCACGATTCACGGTCGGCATTGTCATCGTCGGATCCCGTCGTCGTCGTCGTTGGCATTCGACGGAGCGCGTCGGGAAATAATGATCGGGCCGCTCCTTCCGCTCGTTGCGCGTTTGGCACCAGCGACGCGCTACACGGAGGCTCGTATAATGGATGTTTACGCACGACGTCACGCATGATCCTTGCTCCCTCTTCGGCCGTTTCGCCCTGCACATACGTGAGAGCCTGTCGAGGGGGTGATTCGCGCGCGCGCCAGAGCGGGTTTGCGACGAGAGGACCTTTGCCGCGTTCGCTGCGGAAACACGCGCGCCGTTGACGTAACTCAGCCTCGTCTCGCTTAGTAATTATACTGGCTCAATAACCACCATTGTGTTACGATGCGGCGAACATTCTGACGTATGTCGGATCCCGGCGCTGATTACCTGCTTGCAACTCGTGGTGAAACTTCGGGAATCGCGTTTCACGTAGAAATATACTCTCCTCATTCTGTATTAAACGGAGAATTCTCATTCTCCAAAAATACGCTTTCCAATTTTTTCAATGCATGTTTATAAAAAGAGAGAGTGTGTATGATTCGGATTAAAGATGAAAAGTAATTCTTAAACCCGGAGGAAGGGACAAACTGAACGGAATCGTTTAATATAATAGAACTAACTTGATTTTTCGGCTACGACATTTTTTCTGATGTAAATTTAGTATATCAAATGATACAATTTTTGATATTTTAAAATCGAGAAAGGCCGAAATATGGTCATAGCAGATCTTAGTGCTCATTAATATTTTATGTGTGATTTTTCTAGTTCTTTTAAACTACGCGCCGTTACTTTCGGACTTGAAATGCAGCTCTTGAAACCAGAAAGGGGATCTTACAGATGCTTGTCAGCATCATTATCATTGTGATATTACTTTTCTGGTTTCAAGAGCTGCGTTTCAAGTCCGAAAGTAACGGCGCGTAGTTTAAAAGAACTAGAAAAATCGCACATAAAATATTAATGAGCACTAAGATCTGCTACGACCGTATTTCGGCCTTTCTCGATTTTAAAATGTTTGATACACTTCGCGGTCTTGTTAATTACATTATATAAATTTTAGATATGTTGTACAGTACAGAATCAAAGCTTTAAAAAATGATAGTCGATTTCGTCAATTGGGTAATTTGGATAAAACATTCAATTGATTACATCCGAACTGAACGGAATGGTATAATATAGTAGAATTAATTTGGTTTTGCAGCTGCGATATTTCCTCTGATGCAAATTTTGTATATCTAATACAATTTTAGATGAAAAATGATAGTCGATTTCTTCAATTAGATAATTATATTATTTAATTGATTTTACGTTCTTTCTGAGCAGATATTACGAAACAATATTGTAAAAATCGTCTGCGCGTCTGTACGCGATTAGTATCTTTCTATCGGTTACGCGACAACGCGTTCGATGCATTGGAAAGCAACCGACACCGTGTCTGCGCGAGCGGACGCGTAACAGTATTGCAACCTATCGGGCTGCTTCGTAGATCGAGTCGTTAGAATGCAGGACGAGCCGACTTCTAAATGTTCTCTTTGTTCCGAACGAATTAGATTTATCGACGAAACACCTGCGGACTGCGTGAGCTCGGCTGCATAGTGCAACAAATGCGCTACTTCTCGCGAGTCGTGCCAGCAACACGTAAGCAGCCCACGAGATGTTTGTTTCCTCTCTTACAGTATTACAGAAGCGCACAGCAGCTTGCGTAA
The DNA here is from genome assembly GCA_003063835.1 of Aphaenogaster floridana. Taxonomy (NCBI): domain Eukaryota; kingdom Metazoa; phylum Arthropoda; class Insecta; order Hymenoptera; family Formicidae; genus Aphaenogaster; species Aphaenogaster floridana. The sequence goes on from NJRP01000065.1 coordinate 195,898, forward strand.
GGTCTCACGACGGAGGAATTGTCTATTCGACGCAACAAACTAGGGAAAAGTATAGGATCTCATTGGGGCGAAATTTTTGTGGGAAATTTATTAACGCATTAAGCGGAGTTTTAGCGAATTAGCTGGAAATGCAGTAATCCTTTTGGTGAAAATAAAGTGCAGGCGTATTTATTAACAGTCTAAGCTAAAGGATTCAATATTTTTCAAGCATTCTTCTCGATCAAACATGTATTGCATGTCGCTTAAATAATCTTGAAATATTGATTTTTAAATCTGATAACAGACATTATGTTAACGCTGCACAGCAGCATTAACTTTAAATTTATAATGTTAAAGAATACAACATGTGTTGAAGACGTCGATAACACAATAAACTTTTTCATAAAGAAATCGCGAAGTTCATAGTTCTGCATGCTGTTAATGATACCATTGCTAGCTCCTTAAGCGTTTAAATGCTTTGATGTACCGCATTTAAAGCGTTAAAAGTCTGTCTTTATAATTACACTTAAATGCAAATTGAAAGAACTTTCTTCTTTGTTACGCTTTTTTACGGTAGCGCATTTCTTCTATTTTACTTCTTATTTTTAATTCTGTAGGGATATAAAGTTTAAAACGTTTCTACGTGCGTATGTGCCGTTATAATTAATTTTATTTGTGAAACAATTATATTCGATTTATTATTGAATATGAATGCGGTGTTATTGAATTTTATGTAGACCGATTGCACACGTTTCCACGACAAAGTGAAATGAGCGTGCGAGCCGATACGACTGGTTGATGTTTTTGAAACAAACCTGCGGCGTCAATGCGCCTCTCGCCTGGGGCCTTTTTAGGCATGCATGGAAAACCGAAAAATACCCAAACTGTCGGCGCACAACCTTATTTGAGATGTCTTGCCCGCGCCATTTCATTACCGCACTCGAAGCGGCAGTCGTGTAATATGAATATGCAATTTTATGACCACTCCGGGGAAACTCACGTACATACACGGGCGAGTTATGCGTTTCGTCCCCGGAGGAGCTCTCCGGGCTTATTCGGCAGGAAAGTTACGGAACATACGGAGACGCGGGAGGCGAGCGCGCAAAGTACGCCGGTCTGTATGTCGTGTACACTATGCAGCTAGTTCCACGCGTGGAAAATTTCGAAATTCCTTTCTCGGAGAGTGGTGGCGAGCCAGTTCGTTCATTCGCTGAACACGACGTACGCCGATTCCGAAAGTAGGAAACGTCAGAGTTCGCGGATGTCTCGGGAGGGTGAAGCGGCCCCGCGAGCGAGTCCGGCATTCGCGGTAAATTATCCGCGAAATGCCCGTGAAAATTGTAAACAGTCCGCATTTGGTCCCCTTTGGTAAATCTCCTCTGAATCTCCCTTGAATTACGCGCGCGAGTTTTCCGCCCCACTGTCATTCGCCGGGTGACAAAGGCCAGCTTTTCGGTCACGTCCGGTCTCGGACTCGGTTATCGTATTTAAGATCATTACCTATCTTTAACGACGCTTGATTCCGTATGGAAAGCCACGGCGGTCGTTGACAGCTGCAAGTGCATTATCTATAGCGCGAGAAGTCCACCGTGACGACGCCGGTAACAAAGGTAAAAGGGTGATCCTTTGGCGATGGGCGTAACCTTCGATTTCTCACGAGCCGGTGCGTGACGAATTGTGAACGATATACTAGTCAAACTACTTGATCGTTCCCATCTGAGATTTCCTGCCTATTATGTGCCGTATATATATAGCGATAAGTGTATAAAATTTTTTATTTTGAACTTTATGTTTGAATTACTATAACGAAGAAGAAGTCATAATCTGACTCAAAGCTACATTTGAACTTAAATATTCTGCGTCTCCAACATGACAAAAGCTTCTCAATATTTGCGTTTCTTAAAGTAACATGTTTTTCCGTGCCATATAAATTTAATTAATATTGACAGTCAATTTCTTTAATTTCATTCTTAATAATAATATAAGAAAATATCATAAAGCTTTTAATTTATAACTAAGAGAATTAAATACTTAGATAATTAACACTTAGAGAATTTTTACTCTCGCAATATTTTTCGCGAAGTAATATTGCTACAGATTGAAATATCTAATTAAATTACTTTTCAATATAATTTCGATGGAACCATGCAATGATGGAAAAAAGTATACTACGCTTCGTGCATGACATTTTCGAATTGACCCTTGCGATGCGTTCGTTACGTAATTAGCTTATGAACTCTAGTAAAAGCGTAACAGATACTGCCCCTTTGCGCTGGTGAGCGAGCAAAGGAGCAACTCGATCGCCATTAAATTCAGTGCAATAATTGAGTTTGCCGCTCGTGTCCCGCTCCGTAGGAAATCTATACCCAGGACGCGGCAAGAAGTACGTCGTCATAGCGCATATAAGTAGATATAATTAAAATGTTAATGGCGATATGCACATGACTGGGGTAGGCGAGGAGAACGTACATTGTTAGTCTGTAAGAAGAGAATAGAATCGCTCGAATGTAAAAATCATCGAGGCTTCGTTCGTATCGTTCCGCGATAAATCCTCATTCAAGTAGAAAACCGAAATCAATACGGGCCCTCGTCCCAGTCTGATTTTGCTGTTCGCGAAATAACGATTCCAGAAAAGAAACGAACGCGGCGAAGACGTAGGTGGAAGGCGACCGGGGATCGGGGTGAAGTAGAAAGGGTGAAGAGGAAAGGGTGAAGGAAGGAAGGTCGCGCAAACGATGCCAGCCTCGCGCGCGGTCTTAACGTCGCTACTTTCCCGCCGAAACGTAATTTAAAAGTTGGCAAGCATCGCGCACTGGCTGCGACACCCTCTGCTGTTAATGAAACTTCCTTCGCGGGCTCACACTTTCAATTTTCCACCGCGTGGCCGTGCGCACCCCCCGCGCGTACAGTATACCGTCTCCCAAGTCATGGTCTCCCATCCTTCCACACAACCGGCGACAAACTACCACCTACTTTTCCGTCGTTTCGCTTCCCACCCCTTGCGTTTCCAGAAAGCGCCCTACCCTCCTTTTTCTCGTTACCGGCGATACCAATGCAGGTTCCCCAGCAAACAAGCGTCAGGCTTCATGTTTTTTTATCGCCGCCACGCGCGTTATCAACGTCCGTTCTGCCGACACCGCCTCCACCCTCTATCCCTTTGTTGTCCTTACGTAACGTCGACATTGTTGATTCGATGTTCGATATGGTATCAGCATTAAACGGGTCGATCGACTACGTTACTGCGAGCTAGAAGCTCGTCTTCCTCTTCTTCCTTAACTCGCAAATCGATGGTAATGCCAGCTTTAACGTTAAAGAGGACCGTTCAGGCCGCGCGCGAACGTTGGTTTTATCAAATTAATTCACGAACAGGGAATGCTAATTAAACATATTATATAAATCCCTGAATTTATGGTGTATGCCCTTTCGGCGGTTACAGTTGTACGCGATAAAAGAATCCCGTAAATTAGTATTCAGATTGGGGATTCGGATTTTCGGATTCCCTTTAATCTTATCTATCCGTTTGAAGAGATCTTTCCCATAAATCGGGGGATAGGTGTCTCATTTTCTGGATATTTTTCTGTCACTATATATTTTCAATTTCGATGTAATACCTCTCTGGGGAAAAGGTAATCGATTTTTAATGCTGAACTGTGGTGGATCTTTTATAGATATCTCTGTGTCATACATCGAGGAGAACGCTGGTTTAATTTTTAAATTCCACGCTTTCGATCAGAGCGACGAATTAACAGCAGTCTCGAAATATTGCAATCACGAGAGACCGGTTTGCCGCAGGGGGGCGAGCGCGAAAATCGAGCGCAACGACCGGAATACCTCGCGGCCGCTTTTTGCACTTCAGCCGGGTTCTATCGCGATATTCCGTCAAGGCGGCTTGACGGCGGCATATGTATGTACCCACGTATAACGCCGCGACGCGACGGGGTGCAAATAAGCGCAAAATGACTGGCGGCACCTGGCCATATTGGCGTAAAGTTGGAAAACGTCTGCCAATATGCAAGGGCTCGACACCTATCCTCGTCGCCTCTCGGAATTCATGGCTGACGCTATTCGTTGCTCCTCTCCTTGCCGCGAAACTTCTCCTTGCGCGAAGAAGCCCGGCGACGGATGCGGAAAGACAGGAAATGGGGGGAAAACTTCGGCGGGACACGACCGATATAGTTTTTTTGCGGTACCCTGGGAATACACGAGGTCGCGTGAAAAACGACGTATCCGCTCGAGCTAGATGGGGGAACGAGCATGTCGAATTCGAGATAATAAAAAGCGATGAAAAGTCGGGTAACTTTTAGGAAAGTATGTTGGGACGATATGCACACATATACACATGCATATTGCATAGCGAGATCATGTAATACGCTTAAAATTATATAATTTCATACTAAAGTAATGAGGTATTTTGTTTCTTTTTTCTTGAAACAGCTGTTTCGAACGTGTCATTAAAAATATTAGCTTATATGAATAAAATAATATGGACGGCTTTTGCTTTTATTTATTGAACGCAAAATTTCGAAGACTATCATGAAAATTACTAAATTTTATCAATAAAATAGCGCACAAAATGCTTATGTTCTTATTTATTAAAATTATAAAATTATATAATGCATCAAAAAATATATTACAAAGATAAGATTTTAGACATTTGCTTAAAATTAAAGTTTCTACAATGGTAGATTACAGAAACTGCTGAAAAATATACAGAATAATGATTACATTATGATACTATGATTTATTATTACGTATTATATTTGTCCTGATGGCAATAACATTTACAAGTAAATGTTTTTTAATATTTAATGCAAATGCTTCATACTAAAGCTTATTCACAGAACGTTATATATATTTATCTTAAAATAATTTATTCATTTTTAAATTTATTTTTATTTATTATTTATTTATTTTATTTAATAATGCTTTAAAATTAGTTATTAGTATTCGTTGTTTATTATTTATATGATTTATTGCATTGCGCCTTGTATATATATGTATTTATAATAATAATAATAATATAATTAAGTACGCGAATTGCGCTAAGAAATTTCGATATATTTCAATCATAATCATCATAACTGTTTCTGAATTCTATAATGTGAGCAATATAAACGTGAATCGGGAGAAGCTTCGATTGAAACGAGCAACAAGTGCAACCGAGTGCAGTCGAGATATCGAGATGTCAATCATGCAAAGTGAGATAGAACGTGAAAAATGTTTGCAGCAACGAAATGTGGAAAGATTAACCGAGAATTGGAAATTGCACGGAAGCAAATAGAGAAAAAGAAGATGAGCTTGCGTCTGTGCGTCTATCACTTTTATTTAAGTTAACGGGGATACGCCGAAATCTAATAAATTTGCCGTGTGCGTATGTGAATGCATTTATGAATCTCCTAGAATTTTTCTCATTTTAAATAATGATTTTTTAAATAATGAAATATTGAAACGTCGTGTATTGCCGACATATTTTATATTTACATTTTAATTATGATATGTATTCTAATCAATTGAAATATCCCAACAATCTTTTTTCAAAGAAATGGAAAATTCTTATGAAATTTCTTAGACACTATCAAGTTTTCATTACCATGCAAATTTAAAACCACAACACCGCTAGAATGAAATTTTTCTCTCTCTTCAAATCACTCGAAAGAAGTTCAGCGATAGTCTACGATTTTCGAATAAATCCGCTAGCTGACGAAGGAACTCTCGCAGAAATATCCCATTTCGATGGACTGCACCGGAAGCAATTCGCCCGAATCTGCATTGAATTGCTCCTCGTCTATAGTATTGTTGAAGACAAGGCGAGAAACCCGGTGCAATGGACAAACGAAAGAATTGATATTCTTTCATTGTGCGCGCGCGAGTCTTGAATAATACGTTCATTGAATTTCGCTCATTTCAACGCGCACCAAGCGAATAGGACTGGTAGAAAATAAATAATAATTGGATCATAGAAAAGAAGTCAGGACGCGCACATTGAAGCGGCCATTATGGCGCGAAATATTCGTTCTTTCATTCTTTTATGTGATTGTAGATACGATGAATTATTATATATCAGGTGCGACAAAGGAAATCATTATCGCCAGAACGACCAGTCTTTTAAATTTATAAATAAAGTTAATTAATCTTCCTCAAAATATCCGAAACGAATTATATTTCTTTATATATAGGATTTTCCAAATATAGCAAACTAAAATTTTTTATTTATTAATACTTTAATTAATTTAAGAAATCGATTTTTCTTTAATAAAAATGTTAAAATATCTTGTGAATGACAGCTTGAATATCTCGTTATTTAAAGTAGCTTTTAAATATCAATAGAAGTTACTCCATAAATAGAAAATTTTCAAGATCTTTTGCTTTTTATTTCTTTAATCTTTATCTCAGTTTCGCGATATTTCAGATTTGCGATAATAAATTGCACTGTAAAATATTACACTATAATTATCTACATATACATATAGTAATGTATTGGATGACATAACAATATTGTATCAGGTCATGGATGATATTGGGTGGAAAATATTTAAAAATATATCCTCATTTTCAGTTGGAAGATTTTATCAGAGACCACAATAAACGTCACGAATGATCGAAAACGCCCGTTCAATTTCTACGAACTATCGCTTGTTTTTTTAAGTGTTGTAACTCACGCTGGTTGATTAAAATCGCAATATTTCTCTTCAGTAGCGTTACAAACGCCTCGTTAAAAAGCAGACCGCCGCCGAAAGTTTTGCGAGCGCATAAACGGTGGTCCCCTTTGACACCGCGCGTTCAACCACGAAATAAAGCACTAAACAACAACGTGGCGGAATTATTGACCATGCTGAGTAGCCGATCATCGGCCACGAGTGCACAGTTAACGCGGCCAATAATTATCCACCCGGTATCGCACGTAAGACGGCCATCCATTGTGCGCGGCCGCCTCCACTGTTTTCAATACGATTGTCCTCCAGGCCGCCTTATTGTTGAAAGTTTCCATTGTCATTATTATTTCGTCGCATTATGCCCGGAGATTTATGGGCTCGTGTAATTTCGTTCGGGCCGCCTTGATCCTCGGATTACTGGGAACGTGAATCTCTCTCTCGGACTCTTTGATGTACGACGCAATTTCGCGTCGTACGTCCCGATGGAAATACGAGATTATTTCGATACAGAAGTCAAAATGATATGGATATCGGTACCAGATTTTCAGGACTTGGTTCTTTCGTTGGAACAATGAAAAAGACTTATATAAATATGTGTTCGCAAAGATCTTGCTGAGGCAAAAGGCTTTTCCCATTTTTTTTAACATTTTCAGTAGAAAAAGCCAGCATGTGATCAGACATAATAGCAGGTGGAAATTCAAGAAGGATATTCGTTACAAAGTTCGTCATTAAATGATAATAATAATAATAATGAAGAAATAATTATCATAAATATAAAATATAATTATAATTATAATAATTAAAATTATTAGATGATGAGATATCCAGCAAAACATATCGGATATTCCACTTCGACTCGAACTTGAAGAGAAAAAAGCTTAGATTCTTTTTGATTCATATATATTTTACCCGTACGTCATTGTTAATGTCACAAAGCAGAAACTCTCGAAATTATGAAGTCGCTATTATCTTTATCAGTCGTGCGTTTCGTCGCCCTCGTTTCCGAATTTTTTTCCCGCGCCTCCACTCCAGCGTCTCCTGATTTTTCTCGTTCTTTCGCAACTGGCATTCTGCCTGGCAGCGAAGTAGAGACCCGAGGTGGAAATGGTTCAAGTGGATCTCGGCGCTACATCCCCTCTAGTCTACGTCCCTCCGATCCATGACCTCGCGAGCCGCAATCCCGATGACGGCGCACCACCACCACCACTAACACCTCTACTACCACCACCGTCGCCACCCGTTCTCTACCTTTCGAGAGTCGAAAACGCCCGGCGCTCGCTCGACTCTCGAAACGGCGACGAGAGTGGAAACCCGAGAGGGCTTTTCACCGTGCTGAAAAACTAAAGGCGTGCTGCGTTAATAACGAGGCGGAAAGTATCGGTACGAGTGGCCGAGCCCTTCTCCGTGTTTGCCCACCGTAACATAGTACTTTCTCTTAGCTAGCGAATCTACAGAATGTCTCACCTCTACCGAATCGATCAGGATTTAATGGCAGATTTTTTGACGAACCTGAAGCTGCTTTTTCCGAGAAGCAGGTTCAGCGAGAAAATTGAGGAAGTCTATTACTTCGTGCATTTTTTTAATTTTAGAGATAAAGTATTTTTGCAGCTTCGAATTAAAGTTCTGTTGAAGTTCACGCGAAAATACTTGAATAATATTTTATTATTTCTTTGCATACACCGAATGCTTTTTTCTAATTGCGCGATTGCATATATCTTTTCCAAAGACTGACGCCGCAGACTGAATTATATTCGCTCCGCGAGATTTTATTCCGACACGTTGGCCTCAGCCGAAATCTTTCAAAATATCCAGCAGTCGTCGACGACGGCCCAACGAATTCCTTCCGCCGTTCTCGCGCGAACGCGAATTTGCAATTCTTGTAGGCGATACGGCGGAGAGATCGCCGGAGGGTCGCTTCAATTTCGCGAAGTTGGCTGGCTCTTCGCGTAAGATTTGCATCGCAACTCTCGGAGCTGCCAGCGTCGCTTTCCTGACCCTCGTTCTAATTCTCGAATGCTATTCGGACGTCCGATTCTCGATTCCGATCGTGCCGACGGAAATCTCGAAGAGACATATTCGCGCAATTTACGCTAATAATCTGCAATTGTTATATGCAAATGCAATCACCAATTATTAGCAATCGCTTATTGAATTACTCAATTATAGATATTTATAGATTTGATTTATTTTATTAATTTGTTTTATTAATATTGTTAATTTAATATAATCGGAAGAAATAAATGTTTTAAAAATGATAAATTGGCCGACGATTACAGCTAATTGTAGATAACATTAGCGATCATTTTCTGTTTTGGCTATTATGAACACTGAAATTACCTAGTGATGGTGCAGTATTTGGTTTTGATTTCCGAGAGTATCGATGGAACGCGCATCCGTTATTTATTGCATTTCACGTTAATTATTTGTACCAATTACACATCGCAAATACCTTTGATATCCGAACCGGAAAATCACTAAAGCGTAAGCTTTTCACGCAAAACCAACATCATCGGTTAATGTCAACATACCAACGAATGGAGATAACAATTTGTTGGTGGAACAGCATTGCAATGAAGTCGTCGGTTGTTGTTTAATTGCGTAATTGTTTAATTGCTACTTTAGCTAGTATTACACTTCATAAATTGTTTCGAGCTATCAGAGAAGTGTACTCTGCTCGAGTGACGCGATCTCAAGGCTGTTATTGCTGCTGCAATTATTAAGTCGGACAGCATGTCGAAAATGGGGAGCGACGATTCGCGCGATGTTTTATCTCTTGCGATAAATCACATAAGAAATAATATTTTCTTTATATGGATAAAGAGAAAAATTTATCGCGTTAGACATTAATACGATAATTTTAATTCTGGACCACCTGCCTTTTTCTTGATCATACGATGTAAGATTCTATTGACAAGTATATCTTCGCATGCTTGGAGAGATCAAATATCAAACATGTGCGTGCATTATTTGCAATAGGAATAATCGACAAAATTGTAGCGGCGCTATCGCGACATGCCATTTTAATATTTCACCGGTGGCAAGTTACGTCAACGTTAACTCTCGTATTGTGTTCCTCGAGGAACGGAAGATTTATAAGGTCAAGTGGCACGACACGATACCGCCAGTAACCTTTACGAGCGTCATTAATATTTCGTCATCCTCTCTGTTTCAGGTAAGCTTCCGTTCCCCATTCGCGGGGGAGAAAGATGGCCCTTGGGATTACGCAGATCGACGCAGCTGGCTACGTCCCCCAGATGCTCGTTCTTCCATCGTTCCCTTTTCAAATTTCGAAAGATTCGCGTGAGTTTATAAATAAGTAATTTGTATTATTTGGGAGTTCATAAATAAGCAATTATAAATAAGCATTTGTACAATTGCGCTGTAATAGTTGTAATTTTGTAGTTATTCATTGGATGACTATATCTGTTATTTCGAGAGAGTCTCTTAATTTCATTTTATCTCATTTAACTTTCTTAATTAATATTAATTACTTTTCATTTAATATTGTGCGATAATTAGTAGAGAAAGAAATTAAAATTTGTAATCAACGACAGATCGCAATACGTTTACCGGGAGGCATGCAGAATTTTCGTTGACGATTAAAGATTATCCTCATACTCGTCAGAAAAAACAGTGCGCTTCCGGAGTTACAGTTTCTCTGCATATTCGTTGGACGATATTCAGTCGTTTTTTTTTTTTAATCAAACGGATCATCCGGAAGAGAAAACGTTGGCCGGCGAAGGGTTGACAATGGAATCGGGGCGTGGATGATGGTAATAAATAAACTGCGGGGAGAAAAATGCGGGGCTGAGACGGTTGCGAGCATAAACACCACTAGTATAAACATCGGTCGGCGTGGAGCGAGAGACGTGTCGAGGTAGCGAAGAGTCCCGGGGCTTGTGTAAGAGGACGGAAGAGAAATGGTAGGTGCGGCGACAAAAACGGCGATTAGGGGAGGTGCTGACAGTGCTCGGGGGCGAGTAATGCTGACCACACACCGCAGCGTACACCTGCAATCCAACCCTTCCTCCGGCATTCGGCCGGGTTTCGACCGTTCCCGCTCGACCCCTTCGGCTCACGGAGTCAGAGATATCCGTGCCGCCGCCGCCGATAAAATAATGATCTTCGACAGGCCGGTAAAATAAAGCAATCGTAGCCCCTTTTTGTCCCGGACCCTTTCCGCCGCGGCGATTCGATCTCCCAATCTCATCAGCGAAATTACAGAACTTGAACGTTGAATTGGCGGGAAATAATCGATCGCGGCCGTAACTAGGAGGGTTAATCGCCAACTTAAAATGGTAGGGAGCTCGTTTTCTTATGTTAGTCTCACGTATTTGCGTGGGATAGCACTCGGCGAACATTCATTAAGATTCTGAAAAAGATATTTTATATCATTATCGTTTTTTATTGTGTAAAATAATATTATTTACTTGTTTATTAAACCTAGAATATTTGTTTAAGGCGACTATAACTAATAGATAATGTTTTAAAAAGTGCATCTTAAATTACACGTCTTGTTAACCATCTTCTACTTATAGTAAAGTAGCATCCATGTCATTCTTTATAGAATTTCTTTAGGGTCGCTAATTTAATTACATGTTTTAATGTAGCAAGAGAGGGATTAAATTCGAAGGTATATCAATTACGGTCGCGGCGAGATATTAATTGCATTAACTCGAAGTTCGAACGCCGACGCTGTCTGGTGATTAAGTTTTCCCGCTCGGATGCCGCCGACGACTTAATGAAATAAGGAGCGCGAATAAAATAACTCGGCGAGAGGGTAAGGTTACAAGGAGGCAGAACGGGATAAGAAACTTTCGAAACGGATGAATAACCTTGTAGATGATCTTAATATTAATTACCACGTTTTCTTAATTAATCACCACGTATCTCGAAAAAAAATAAACGACGTAGTGGCCGACTCCGCCAAGTATCTTCCGCTTCAGGGTTAATGAAACGAGTAGCGGGAATAACATGATTTTTGGTCTTTCGCCAACGGAATCTCACGAACGCAAAACAGACGATCGTTACGCTGTGGGATTTCGGGGGTCGTAAGACCGTTTTATTAACTACCTCTGCCGCAGGGCGCCATCCTCGAGATGGTTCCGTTTATCCTTGAGATTTACATGTTGATCTAACTAATTAGATCATCCGCATACAATGGTAAGAGACGACGGTTGAGTATAGCTTTGCGATCCAATAGACATAGCCTTAGATATCTTCTTGTTGCTAATTTTTTATCTTACTTGGTTAACAATATCTTTTATAATTAAATATGTAAGTTACAAAATGTGTTATCAATTACGTGTTTTAGAAATACACTCGAATTGCTGTTCTGTTATCGCTTACTACAGGATCTTTATATTATTTTAAAGTTGATTAATTAACAAGTCACTAGTCTACAATTCATTACTGATTTTTTTACTCAGCTCTTATTGCTATTTAACATGAAATAATGACAGCAATTTGCTGAACATATATTAGTTTGCAACATAGTTTAATTTAAATAACGTAATATTAAACTATATAATATAGCTATTTAATATTAGCATTTAATTGCAAATTTTCAAATTTTCCAAAATTAAATTAATATTTATATCTCAATTATTAGCGTCTTTCTCTTTCTCTCTCTCTCTTTCTCTCTCTCTCTCTTTCAATATTTGTTATTTGAAATGATAAGGACCGATCTTTTGATCTAATAATCTTTTTTTTAAACCGACTGTTTTACTTAGTTGGCATATTTTTCCACAAGCTCGAATATAGTCTAGAATCGATTATAAGTAAGCGGACGTTGTGTCAACTTGTCTAAATGCCGCAAAGATATAAGTGTGCGCGGAGAACGAAGCTTAATTGCTAGGCAAACGTAGAAGAGGATACGCGAAGACGATGGTTATTGTTTCAGAAAACGATTAAACGGAGCACGACAGCTTATAGAGCCAAACGTGGAAGTAGAATCGTAAGAACGACAGCAAATATTGTATATGCAGTAACAATGTTAATTTAATTATACGTTTGCTATACTTATTGAGGCGCGACTGCATCTTCGATCACCTTATATTCTGACTCTTAATATCGAACCTCGTTTCAGTTATCTTGACTAATTTAACGCACGAAAGACGCGATAATTATCTAACAGTTCGATGAAAACAGGCAAATAAATGAAACTAATTGTTCAATAATATGTAGCCAATTTTTTCTATCTTTTATCTATTTCCCGATTGTTAAATTAATATTATTGTTACATAACGATTATATAATAATTCATGTATGTAGTTTTAAATAATTAATTAAAGTTGTTCACAAATTATAATATATTAATAATTTATGTATGAATTTCTAAATAATTAATTATTATTTTTTAAAATTTAAACCATTAATAATGAAATATATATTAGAAATTATAGATTAGACAACCTTTAAGCGTTCATAGAAGGATATTTACTTCTGATATATGTTTCGATATTGCATTTATCTAAATGGGAGATGCAATCGCTGCAATATTACCGGAATACGAAACGCCGCAAGTCAGCCGTGCTGAATTATAGGTTTCGCTCGCGGATAAGCGCGATGGTGCGCGTACTGTATCGCGCTTAATAATCTCAATTAAAATCTATAATTACTTTCCGATTTGACTGATTCGCCGCAGGCTTGTGCTCATCGAGTTTACCGTCTCATCGAGCATCAGGCAGATCGCTAGCAGCCGCAGCTAGCCGGATCTCACCTCGATTCACCGATTTATGAAGCGATAACTTGAAGCTATCTCCGATCCAAATGAGGTATCTCCATATCAAACGAAGCGGCTTCTCCTCAGTTTCGAGAAGACGATTTAATTTCTCTCTATTATGGGAAACTCCCTCTTCCCTTTAAACCCGCCGGGGAAAAGAACGTAGACTGAAAACTCCCTCGTTCTTGTCCCGGTGACCTTTGATATAATAAATTGCCCTCATTATGGGACTATTGCTCAAAGCTGTTCTATAGCTGGTGGAAAGAGATCGAGAAAGAGGGCGGTGAAAGAGAAAGAAAGAACGAGAGAAAGAGAGAGAGAGAGAGAGAGAGAGAGAGAGAGAGAGAGAGAGAGAGAGGATGAAAGAAAACAATGAAGCGAAACAATAAAGAAAGGGAGATTGAAAGACCCGCGATTGTCAGCGGAAAAAAAGTGACGCGTTCTCAACGAATTAAAGCGAAATGGCCAAAGCCGACCAACTGTGCATGTTTTCCTCGAATTAAAGTGAGTACTCCCCGTAACAAATTGCTTAATTAAATGACCTAATTATGGAACTGGAGTTTGTTACAGGGGAAGACAAACGGCGTCGTTGACGTAAGTAGTCACGCGTTAGCGAACGCTAATTTCGCGCTTAATAATTATCGATCTTTCCTGTCGTTTTCGAGACGAATTAGTCGTAACAAATCTCGATACGATTAGCAACTCCAAACGATCTGATCTGATTTTTTTCCTATGCGTTTTGACAGTAGTTACGCCCTTCGGTATCGTCGACTTCGAGCGGAGACGGCTTGACTCGCGAATAAACGGATGCAATTAAAACACGCGAAGTAATTGAATCGTACAGCCGAAAGTTTCCTTAATAGTCGCTATCAGCACGTAACGGTTGTTTTAACGAGTATTGCTAGGAATATGGTTTCCGTCTCGTCCATCCCACGAGCGCATTCTAATTATCTTCGCTTTTGCCTTTCGCGAGCTTTTTAGCTCCTAACGACATATCGTCCGTCTATCGGACCCATCTTCGATCTCATCCACTGCTTCGTTTTCTGTAAGTATGCGAGGCATACGTTTTGCGTATAAAACCGTCATCGTCACTACCTGCATTTCCTTCAAATAATTACGCACGAGGGGGTCGAATCCCGGGGATAACGGTAATTGATGCGAGCTTAATTATCTCATACCTTCGCTTGTGGCATGAGATATTTATTTTCGTACTTTTTTTAAAGAGATATCTTTATCAGCTATTTTTGAAATACCCGACATCCGCGGGGTTTTCGCACCGCGGGGGATAATGCAGGAATTATTGTAAATCGCATTCTCATTATGAGGCGATTAAATTGCTTTAATAGACTCGGCAATCTCGATGTTATGGATATACGGTAATCATCGTGTCGAGCGATCCGGCGGAACAGTCCAGACTTTAAATCCCGAACAGACTCGGCAATTACACTATCGGTCTAGACGACGCAGCACGTGACGTCTAATTATCGCGCGAGATATGCAATTATCGCGTAATCATGCCGAGGCGCGTTGTATATAATACGAATCGATCGTTTGTTACGCTCTCGCGTTAAGCTTGTTCGCGTGCTTGATAATGGGATTATTTTAAAACGTCGCACGCTCTACTGTAGAATATTTAATTTGTTCCTTACTTTATGGGACCTGTTATTACGCGCATTAAACGTATACATTTCCCGATTTGTTCTCTGCTTCGGTATCGTTGAACTTGTTACTTGGATTAATATTTTCTCGGTGTTTTGAAAATCTATCGATATTCCAAGATTAAATAATTAATTCGATGAATAATAGATTAAAGTTATCAGAGAAGAATTCAAGATTTCTATCTCTGATCAATTAATTTATTCTTACTAAATCAATCACGTGTTTTTAAATAGAAATTAATTTTTTTCTTTGTATTTTATTTTGTATTTCAAGCGTTGTGTTTTAGATTATTTATAAAATTTTTACACAACATTCTGAAGATTTTCCATTCTCGCAACGAACGAGAAAGTACCAACGATAGGCACGGTACACATACTACACTGTCGGTTCTTTTAAAGCAGCAGTTCCGTCTCTCGCGACGTGGCGTTTGCGAGCAAAGCGGATCAAATAAGAGACACGGCGGAAACTTGGAATTCCGGTATAACACAGCCAGTATAAAACTCAAATTCCTCGGTCAACTTTGGTCGACGGACGACGTCTCGTATACTCCGGAAACAGCCGCCGCCCGAAACTTCCCGTTACATCCGCCGATTCGGAAGTTCGCGGCTGTCAGTCTGTCAGGGTAACGTCTGTACGTCGAGGTGACTCAGCAATTTACGTAAGCGACAACAAAGATCAATTTAACGTAGTCAAGCTGATAGCTCGTCTTCCTTTCGAACATTACGCTTTTCACCAAACTCGTCTATCGGCGAATCTACAGAATAGACATTAATATTACGTGCACTAACTATATAATAGGCGCGAACGTTAGTTTCACCTTAGGTACAAAGCCTTCACGCGTAAATTAATTGCTCTCTGAGTACCTTCTCGGTTCCGTATTGATCTTCTCCCGGGAACGTTCGTACCTCTACATTAATTCTCGATATAACGCTCGACTCCAATACCGCCATATGTAATGGAAATGATCGAAAGCCCTCATCCACTCGTCTCTTCAATTACAACGGACAATACTGCACTG
This sequence comes from Aphaenogaster floridana, assembly GCA_003063835.1. Lineage (NCBI taxonomy): Eukaryota > Metazoa > Arthropoda > Insecta > Hymenoptera > Formicidae > Aphaenogaster > Aphaenogaster floridana. The sequence continues at coordinate 211,931 of NJRP01000065.1, forward strand.
CAACTTGCAAGTTAAATACCAGCCGCCTATCTGCCGTGGCAGCTGCGCAAACCTTGATATTCGTTATTACCGCGCGCGTTAAGACGAAGATCGTCAAAGAGCCAAGAGCGTAGGACGTTGACATGGCCGATCCGCTTCGGGAAGTAGGACAGGCGTCATTGTCAGATCCGTGTGGCGGTCTGATCGGAGGTTTACGACTTGGCCAGAATACGGGCCTGATGATAATGGACGCTTGCTATAATCCGGAATAATCTGCGTGGCTTAATGGTTATTCGGCTATCTACGGCGAATCGTAGAAGTCGCTACTCGTGGCCGTGTAATTTATTTACGCTCGGAATTGATGAAGAACTTCAAATTGTTCATACACTTCAGATTGCTCGGCTGAATCCTACCGAATTGCGTGGGCTGCGAGTCGGCCGTCGATGCTTTCAGATAGTTTACACTTTATCGGATTCCATCAGCGGCACGTGAATTACCTGCCGGATACCGTCGAAAAGCGCTATTGTTATCGATCTCTCATTAAAGTTTGCTGAAGTTAACTTCAAGCTTTCAGATACCGAGTATCAGATCAGCTCACAAATTTACGCTTATTTATAATTCGTTCGGCATACAAAAGCTAGCAAATTACTTAACGGGTTATAATGGAGGAATACTTTCTCTTTATTATTAAAATACAATTTATATTATATTTTATTCATCACGTTTCAGAATTTCGGACAAAAAATACAGATAAATTCGTGAGTTTGCTCTATATATATTCATATTTTAACGCGTTACATATTACATGTACATTTCTCGTGAAATATCTCTACATTATGAGATAAGCACTAGAAAAATTTTTAGAGAACTTTTAGATGAGATTTGGAATTTCGTTGTTGTCAGGCGCGTCTCCTGGAAAAATTGACTTTCGTGTTTATGCCATTTCCTATGTTCAAACTGTAAAGCACTCTCTTTCAAATATCTTTCCTCGGAGTCGATAAGATATTAGTGCGGAACAGAGATTTATGCAAATACTCTTTGAAAATGCTGACATTTTTACCACGCCCTGCTTAACTAAGTTCGGGAAACGGACGGCGGTTATATTCGAATTGAGGAGCACGAAGGTGCAAGATAAAGAGATTAAAATGTTCATCGAAGTAGCGAGAGAAGAGAAGGCGAAAGAGAGTGAGATATGGAGCTTGGGAGGGCCCCGTCCACCCGCATAATCAAGTTATCTTGGCGACGCATCGCACATTAATCACAACTATCAATGACAGCCTCGTCCCCTTCCTCCGCGAGGAGCGAATCCTTCTCTATCCTGCCTCTTCCTTTCGGATAGCCGACAGCTCGGTCAGGACACGTCCTACGTTCCGCCAATCCACCGTCATCGGAATTAATGATTCTGCGAGAGAAGTCTCGTTGCTGTCTCCGGCCGTCCGACGTGCAAAAAGTACGTTCGCCCGGAGGGATTTCAAGACATAACGAAAACGGTGACTACGACGCCTTGAAATTACCAGACAGACAGGTTGATAACCCGCGAAGCGATTGTTTGTCAATTAGTCAGCGAACTAAATAAACCATACGTATACCCGAAAATATCAAGTTAATTGTTCGAATGATTTTCGAACTATTTTCGAACGATGAACCAGTCGAGGGAAACGAATGCTGAAACAAAGATGAAATCAGAAAAGATTCATTTTGTGACTTTTATGCTATATAAAAATTTATATATATATCCCTCTTATTATTATAAATATATATTTTTTAAATAGTGCATTAATGTATTACGTATGTTAGTTTAAAATGAGGTTAATTTTATTCTCCGTTTGCCAAGACTTAATTCACATTTTTGCTCCACGATTCTCCATTGTTCCAAGTTTAACAATCGACTTAACTAATTAATGAATGAATAGTGGATCATTCAGGAGGTACCTAAACGAGAGCGTTGATTGCACGTTGATTGAATTGACCGGCGTGTGAAACGTGAATGCGGTGGCCGCATTGAGGTGGCAACTTTGCAACGCGCGATGATTCAATTTTTTTTTACGTCGATCTGCTCCGGACGCGAGCAACGCGCGTTTACTGCAGCTCTTTGGCGTTTTGCGCAAACAGTATTTTTCTCTCTCTCTCTTTTTTTAATAAAAGAGAAAAAGGACGACGTTGGTCGAGCGAACAATTAGCATTCTTGTGTTTTCCCATCGACGCTCCTCTCACTCGCTTCTCTTCCCTCTCTTTTCACGCCGTTTACTACGTGCTCCCTCGTCAAGCAGGTAAACGTGTACGCGATGAATTACTCAGCGAAGCCTCGCGAGCCGCAGCTGCTGATTCCCTGACGAGATGCATCATCAATCATATCAACGCTTTATTCTTTTGTTTAGTAGCTTAGCTCGAGTACCTCGCGATGGAACAAATTCCGGGGAGTTGAAGTATTTTGTAACACGAATACCGCCGGCGCTGCTTTACGCTCACGAGTTATGCTTTATGTAATATTTCTAATTCCAGCGCAATAATTCGTGAAATCCTCGCGGTAGCAGAATGTGATTTGTCGGTGTCATTATAAATGTCCGTATGAGTAACGGCGTTATAAATAAAGCAGCGCGAGTTAAAACATAGGTTAATTATTAATTATTTATTAGTGCATATATAGAGTGACGATGTAGTTGCTTCAAAGGAATTTACTCTAGTAATGTGACAAAGATCACGTTTATTTGCTAAATTATAATTTTAATTACAAATTCGACAATTAAATATTAAATCTAATTTTAAGTTAGACTGTAGTTTAAAGTAGGAGACGCATCACACTCTGTAAACTGTATAGAAATCCGGATGAGATAACGGAACACGGGTATAACTTTATTGCATTTGTGTAATTTCAAAGTTATCTTAATTTAGCTAAATATTATGCTATTACTGTACATACATATCGAGATTATACCGCATACCGCAGCCGATAAAAATCCGTGGATTTTCCGTGAATTGTATTTTTCCATTAATGTCTATCGGTAGCCGATAATCGATGTTGCAGTTTCAGAAGTGGGGTGGGAAGGGAGAGAGTGTCACGAGCTCTTCTCCATCGATTTCGCGAGACCAGTGAAGCGCTTAAATACCGCGGGACGTTTTCGTCCTCCGAAACTTCGAATTTTGTCTCGCCAGGATAAAATTCAGTTGCAACCGGTAGTCGGTCCAATCCGCCGGATAATCCCTTAGAATGGCACGCGATGTTCTAGAACCACGATTCTTCGACTTTCGGAGCGACATCCGTATTCTCAACCGCGCTTGTCAAAAGCGCTTCCTTCCTGTAAATTGTTTCATGTCTTTCTCTTTAAATTACTTTTATATCCGTATTAAGTACAGATATTGAATGGGCCATATCGAGCATTCAGAAATTATCTTTATAAAAAAGAAATCGAGTGCTCATATATACCAATCGATTTGTTGCTATAAATACGCGGCTTTAATAATTATCTAAAATATAAATTGGCGAAATAATGCATCGCTGAAAAAAGGTATGACCAATATCTTTACGTTTTATTTTCGCCAAGAAAAAGATTATTCCCACACAATTATTCAAACACACACACGCGAGAATTCAATTGAAGGAGTAGAACTTCTAGTCCATTCCGTATAAGAAAATATCGAGAGACAGAAATATTTTATAAGATAACGTCAACCGCTTTCTAGGTTCGAGAAGATATTTATATGTGTGCGATTTTTAAGCAACAGAAGTGAAATTTATCGCAGGCCCGTACCGACTCTTCGTGGCTCCTGGTAACATTTTTACAAACCCGATGTTTCCAGGACGAGAATCGATTTTTACGCCGCGGCGCACGATGAAGAAGGTGTCCGCGAGGCTTTGCGCGCCCCGTGCAATTTCCTCGGAGGAATTCATTGGCCGTTCTTACGGAAGTCCACCTGAGACCGTGCGTTTATGCAGGCTTGACTCTTAAATGCTGCCATAAACTAGACCCTCTCGCAACGAAAAGCTGAAAGAATCTGTCCGTGCATATGTCTCCCGTGTACATTATTATCGTTCTTGCCAAGAGAGCGAGAATAAAACGAAAAAACCGAGCGAGTTTTCTTCTCGCTCGCTGCGGCATTGCCAACAAATCATTTTCTTGTTACCCGGCTCAAGTGCTAGAAATCGCAAATTTTGTCGCAACTATTTTAACGCTCCGTTCAGCTTCGCGAAGAATTTGAAATAACATATTACTGAAAATATATTATTTTCAATATTTATTTAAATTTATCATTACACACACACACACACACACACTGTACAAAAAGACATTGATTTATACATACAATCGCTTTAATATTTAAAAATGTTTAAACGTTAATTATTTTTTGAACAAAAATTCTTTCACGTATCTAGATATAAAAAATAATGCATGCTTATTTAAATAATGCGATGGTTTTTATTCAATAATTTTTTATTTTAACGATTTTTATTCCGGACACAACAGCTGCAGGGGAAGCAATAAATACAAAGGCATGGATATTCGGATGTGAATATTAATTTTTATAGCTACCGATATAATTTCGCACAACACCAAATTCGCGACGGACCGCCGTGATTGGGCGCGACGATATCGCGCGCGCGGATTTTAGTACAAATTGGCGGCCCCTCGTCCCGGCTGAATCTCGCGTATTGTGTTTCGATAATGCCGCCTGCGCGTCATATTTGATTCCGTTTTGCGGTCGGCCCGGTGGTCAGCAGGCGTTGGACCGTAAGGCGGGGATGGCGAACAAATTTATTGCGCATTGGTACATACGCGCGTACACGCGTCTGCCACGTGCATACATTTTTCATTCCGCACCATTTGCGTTCGGTCGAAATTCGTGGCAATTGTAAATTTTTGCATGCAATCCCGCCATAAAAGAAAATACAGCTCGGGCAACCAGGCGATCACGGCTGGTACTGCACTTAATCATTTATGCAGCATTTATTGTGATAAATTCCATTTAATAAAGGCGCCAGGTTTCTTATAAAAATTTTATATAGAAATGATGCAATATTTAGTTGAATTAAAATTATTTTAGAATTACATAAATACGATCTCCTGCGAAGATATCCTTGTCGTACTTCTTATACATCAAGTTCAAGAACTGTCGTAAGCTTGAATGAATTTACAATTATTTACGTAATGTTATTTATGTATTTGTAATTTTCGAATATTTTGTTATATGTTACAAAATTAATCTGCATTGAAAGATGTCACTAATCTATCAATCTGTAATATCTAAGAGATAAGTTTATATGACGTTGATTTTCGTAAATTAATTTTAACGAGCACTATCTTTTTATAATCGTCGAGGTTTATATTGTTAAAAGTTTCTTATGTCCGAAGGGCTTTTTTCAGATTCGGAAGTTTGAGACAATGGTATGGCGAGAGAGGTCGTGAGATTCATAAATTACTTGTTGACTCAATTACGGTCATGTTCTGATTTGAGGTTTTTTTCTTAGATATTGGAAACCCGTTCCTAAAATTTCAATTAATACATATATATATATATATATATATACGATTAATATGTACGCAATAGTTACGTAACACCGGTGATCCACACAGTGATCAATCGAGGAAATTCTTCTGCACGTCCAGCGTACACGTATAGAGTAAAAAGAGTTCCGCGCAGTCCTTTGACCGAACGGATTTCTTCGATGGGAAGCAGAATTTCGACAGTGGCCAAACTTTCTGTCCGAAAGGAGTGTCGTGCCAAAAAATAAGTGGACCGTTCTATGAGAGAATTCTGATGAACCTAGTACGCCCTTTGATGTGTACGTGGCATACCTATGAGCGGGAGTATCGAGCAGTATCCTAATACTGTTCAATGAATCTCGTCTAACTTGTCGGATCAAAGAACCAGGAACCGAAAAGTTTGTTTAGGTCAAAAGAGAAACAGGTCAGAAGTATACTTCGTTGGCTTTATCAAGCGTCAGAATGAGAGTAAGTTCGAGAACTCGCTTTGGGAATAGCGAACGGCAAGAACATATTATCTATTTCGTTTTATTTACAACTTATCGTTAGACAAAATTTTTTCGCGATATAACTATTAGCATTAAATTTTAAATCAAGATATTTGCATATTCATTGTGTTATCTTTGTAAAATTCAACAGTAAAACTAAATAACTAATTTTAAAATTTGATTTGAGGTAAATTAGAAAGTATAGATACTGTCATAACGTTAGAGTATAATATAAATTGGGTTAAAAAATCTGAGACACAGCACCGAGATACAAAAACTGTCAGTCACAACATTATAAAATTGCAAAGAAGGATTACAAAAAAGCGTCGGTATCACAAATACAAATAAACATGTGCGCATTGCAGTAGAGATTATAAAAAGTTTCGGTATTTTAAAACGAAACTAGATCTGCATTACTAATTATTTTGCCTTTTTTTGTAAAATCTTTCACCTTTGTCTGCTGAAGATTTATACAAAATTTAGAAGATACCCCGAAATCTGCGAGGAGTGTCTCGTCAGTTACTTGCCCGCATGCAGGTGCGTCTTGCGCGTGTCACATTATATGTGGCTTTGTATTGTACGCGAACGTCGTATAAATACACGGCCAACTTTGTGAGTTTGCGTACGTACACGGGCAAACACCGTACGATACGTATATACGGCTTTATGTCTGGAGCAAGTTGCCAGCAACGTCTGGGAAGCGGGAGCCACGGGAAATAATGGAGGAAAGTGATTTCCGGAAAGTTAAAAGCCACGGATCAAGGATACCTTTCGCCCCTTCCCTTCACGCGAAATCTCTCTCTCTCTCTCTCTCTCATTCCACTTTTCCGATCCTCCGTGTTGCGCGCTGAGTAAAGGAAAAATGGATAGGAGAAGCCCGCGCGGAGAAATCGCATTTCGCGTAGCATGATCCTTCTCGAAACCCTTTTTACGATGAAACGAGGAATGGCGTCAATATACTTTATGCTAAGATCCATTCTATTCTCTTTGCCACATGTAACATTTCTTCGTTGAGACGACTCCCGATTCAATAACGTCGCGTTTCTACAATCTTAACCCTGCCGCATATTTTATGCATTATTCAGATTTCGCTATATAATTTATTAAAAAAGTGATCCGGAATCTTTCAATAATGCAAGATTACATATCAGTCTTTATTTACAATTGGGCATTAATAACGTGCATTGCGTAGTTGTGGCAATTCCGTCTTTTCGATCATATTAAACCTTTGATTGATGTACCAAGTTTCAACGAAAAAATATAATTTCGGCTATCATGTGCATTACGTGTTTACTCGTCAAAACTGCAGCTGTAAGCCAAATTATTTAGGCGCGCTTGCTAAAATTATCTCTTTTTTTAGTTCAAAGGATAATCTCGTCGACTGGGTTTGCAACGGTTCACGTTTCGACGCGGTGCATGTGCGAATTATCGTGGATATGTCAATTGCGCATGATTGGCAGGGCATTCGTTATAATAAATAAAAGTGGCATTGCAAATTCGCTAGTAAAAACGTTAATGAACGTTGTGAGAGCATCGACAGCCTGTGATTGCTATCATGTACATGCGACCATGTAAAATTGCTATCATACTTTTACGTACGCTCGTCGGTGTATATTTTGGAAATATAAAACATATTTTGTAAAAGCGAAATAAATTTATACGAAAATGCAAACGACAACGCTGTAAAAAAGCTGGCACGCATAGCGAAATTATCCAATTAAACGTTTATTGAAGGGAAATCTTGCGATAATACCGTAAAAATCTAATTAATAAATAGAATTATTTTTAACATTACAATATTATTGCCTCGATATTGTTTCAAAATTGCAGTCATGCATGTTTCACACGCATATACATTCTGTATAGATAAAAGAAATTAATTATAATTATTTTAAATACGTAGAGACGATACAAGCCCGAAGATTTTAAATAATAGCATCGTGCGAATTTATTTAAACAATAATGTTACAGTTCGATGTGAAGTTATAAATCTGATAATGTTACGATAACTTTTGAAAATCATCCGTTTTAACTAGCATCTAAGTCGCAACGAGATTGCTGTAAGATAATTAACTCAGGGCTGCGGTGAAGAAAGTTTTCAGAGCTTGCTAGCGTTCGAGAAACTAATCAACAGGCACAAGAAAATTTCGAAAACATGAAAACTAGAACTCGTGGATTACACACCAGACGGTCGTAAATGTTTTGCTTTCTCCCTTAATAAAAATTAATCTCATCGAGGGCAATTTTTTATCGTGAATTACTATATTTCGTTGATAGGGAGTGCGCCGAGTGGTTTCGAGTGCGTTGACTAACATAATATTAATAATAACGTTTATAACATAATATTAATAATAACGTTTATAACATAATATTAATGATAACGTAAGTAATGTTTTCTGATATTACGCAAGGAGAAAATTGCTTCGGGTTAATTTCATGTGCGAATTGTTGCGCACGACAGCAATTTTCTGCAGCATACTCTATCAGAAACAATCGTCGCTACGTTGCTACAAAATGGGAAAAGCGGGACGATCCTTCTTTTTTTCTAAACAATCTCGGAGTATCTGCCGCGCCCCTGCCTTTGCAGCCGGCGAGCTTTATGAAATTTTAATGGAGATCCGGAGGTGAGACATTCAGCGTCTACTCGATTCTGAATTAGCCACTCAATTTTCAAATTACCGTCGTACCTTGTACGTTCCGGCGCCCGTAGTATTGTCGCCATTATGTGACCGTTAATGCGCTTTATTACAAATTTATGCACCGTCTTCTTTGATGTTAGAGACTCTGACGCTCTCTTCTTCGGCTCTTTCGCCCCCTCTTTGCAGCTGCTGCAAAATTGACGGTGCGATAACGCGTAATTGTTTTACGGCGCCGAATATTGAATTTCAAAAATCACGTCCGACTTGTAAAGGGATTTACATTTTCTGGCATGTATGAAATATTAATGACGATAACGAATATACAAATAAGATAACAGCCATTCTGCTGAATAAATGAAGATTAAAATCGATTTGTTAAGCAAATGTGTATAGATTATCAATTTGATTTATTCATATTGCAAATGCATGGAAATTATTAACATATAAACTATCAATGTTCTTATATCTTAAGTTAAATATTTACATACATGTAATGTAGAAGGTATGATTTAAGCTGGAAAAGTCATGTCGCATTTTTTCACTTGTGATGGATTTATGGTTATTCATCAAATTTGTTCTGTATAACTTAACGTGTTATTGTCCCGAACTTTCAATTTTGTTCTTTCTATACCCAGAATTGAATGAACATCTGGCAAATATAATTTGCATGTCGAAAAGTTTCGCAAATCTCTATTGATCTCTATAGCTGTATGCAACTACAAAGTGCAATATAATACTGTAGTAAAGTAGTGCTGTGTGTTGGTAAACGCATTTTGCAGCGGTTGTAACTTCCACGTTGCAAGCTATCGCGATTACAGATCGATATCTGAGCTGACTGACGAAGCGAAAGATAACATTATGCGAGAGACATAATGCAAACATAAAGCAAGTTATATAAGAAAATTACGGTAATATATCACTTGAAAATTTTTTGTAGAATATGAAAGCATTGTCTCCCCCTTACAAATTGAGATCGATGTTGAATGGAATTGATTAAAAATACCTAGGCTGCGGTATATATCTTTTCTATAGCCATTGAACACGTTGAATGGAAAGGTTTCTTTGAAATTTATAACTGTCGTTGTTACACCGTAATGTTACACCTACTTGTTTAAAAAATTTGATTCAGTCTAATGTCATTTTTTATTTCGTATCAATTTCCAAATGAAGCATTGTCGGCTATTGTAAAATGAATGATTTATAAACGTTTAACGCCGGCATTATCTCGTTTATGACACTTTTCTGATCTCTACCGCGTCACTTTTACAAATTGCCTTTTCCACCGCATTCGCTGCTCATCTTTTCCGACTGGGGAATAATTCAAACCGCGCCTGCCATGAAGGTATTTTTTTTATGAGAACGATAAAATATGGCGCAACTACGTTGCGTCATTTATAACAGCGGTAATACAACATGCATCGTTTTTCGAATAATCACGATAAAATAAAGTTATTACATTTTTTGCACAAAGCTTGACAATAACTTTACTCTGGATAATGTTCTTCTGTCTACATGAATGATATGTAAGGAGAAATGTTTTCCCCAGTCGGTGATAATATCACCTTTCTCAGTAGCACCACGGATCACACGCTGCTCGGTCGCCTCTTCTCGCGAAATCATTTACGCCCTCGTAAATAATCCATGCACGTGTCGCGCTAATATCGATACACCTGGCCGTCGGGAAAAGTGACAGATGCGACGTTGTATTTTGCCGGCATTAGAAATACATGCGCAAAAGAGCAGAAGCAAATCGTGCGGCGGAGGGTACGGTGGAAGATTAACGGCGAGAAGGAGAGAAACGCGCGGAGGGGCGACGTCAGAGAAGAGCCGTCTGTTGGATTTTCTTTTTTTATGAGGCGGTTAAAAAAAAGGGGCGAATAAATCGCCGGCTCGCTCACGTGTCGTCTTGACGTAAAAGCGCCGGCGGGTGTACACGCGTCGGAAAAAAGCGGGCCAAACGGCGCGCTATTAATTATTCACGTCCTGTTTAAATACGAGCGGGCAGCCCGAAGCCGCACGTATGATTCCGCAATATCATCCGGAATCGTGACGGGATTACCGCGATTATGCGCTCAACGCCGCGTCGGTCATTTTAAATCCGACGGGATGAGAAGACCGGTTTCGTCAGTGGAACACGTAGCTTCCACCCTGCTTATAAGCATTACGGCGTATTCTCGCGTGATCAAATAAGTCGGTTAACCGGTGGCCGATGATAGCGATTGCCTTCGTATGCACGCCGATTCCACGTATTTCGTATTTAACGTGCGCCTTAATCGCACCGACCCTGTAATCGACGTAATCCCGCTGAAAACATAATGCTAACTTTAAAAGCTTTCCTCTCGACCGCTCTTCAAAACCGTCGTATTTAATTTGAAAAAAAGAGAAACGCGATTACTTGCATTCGTGTAAATGTCGAGAATTATCGTGAATTATGATTCGCCGGCGGGTTCGCGTGACGCGAAACTTTTAATACCTCGTGCCGAAGCGTTAAACTCGAAAGCAAAGCAAACTTCGGCGGCCGCTTCCACCCGTAATTGTAGCACTCACCAGTTTGATAGCTGCTGAAATAGAATGATGAGAACACGGCGAGCGGTGCGGTCACCTTTCTTTCATTGCCGCTGATCAAAGAAATGGGGTATACACGCCAGGTAGCGAACAGGCCGCTAACTTTATCGAGCTCCGAGAAAAATGCAAGCTCCGAGTAACGTACCGATTACGAGAGAATTCGCGAAATTACAGTAAAATTTCGTTAAAATAAACGAATAGAGTGAAATAGAACTTTTGATGAAAAGAAATTCACTCAAATTCTCAATCGATATTTATAACTGTAATCTCGCTAAAATGCAATGAAATGTCAGTAGAATGAATTTTAGTTTGAAAGGCCGACTTCAATATAACGAAAGCTTAATCCTCTAAATTAACTTGGCGCAAACTTAATTTAGGATCTGTTGCAACGCAGGGTTTCCTCGCTCACTCGAAGCATAATTGTTCGAAAGTGTCGTATTAAATTGTTACCTCAAATGCTGTTTTAACTACTTCAACATTTGTCGAAATCCAGCAAGTTCGTAGCCGATGAGTTCTCGTGGATGGGTACTCGTGTACTCGCGCATATTATATGACTGAAATATCAGATACATCGTCTTACTTAACATTTAATGAAGCTTATTGGAGGAGCAATTAAAACTTGCGCGGAATTGAATAGTCCATGGAAATCTTGAATTACTCGCGAAATACTTAATGCATCCTGTTTCCTCTAGTCCTGTATCTCTCTGTCCGTTCTCATTACTTATTGCATATTATAAGCTAAAATTTTATTCTATAACAAAAATAATCTAACGTTTCTAAACTCTGCATGCGTTACAAAGATCAACATACACACGTGGTGTCCCGAAAAATACGCGTGTCAAAATAACTTTTGGCAGATGACGGGCTCAGATCGCGCGCGTTTCACTCGTAAATTCGCGAAATCATAAATATTCGCGTATTTTTTCGATTTGACCGCGAAGATTGCTCACCGCGTGCGCGCGGAAGAGCGATAAGAGGGAAAGGGATTTATATAATCGACGAAAAATCCGGATATGCGCGTCGCGCATGGCCAACGATAACGCGCGAGGCCGGAACAGGGGCGCTTTTAAAATGCAAATAGAGATATAAATATTTTATTGCGATCCTGTGCGCGAGAGCCTCACCTCGTAGAATGCCTTGCCTCCCCTTCTGCTTCGCGCGGCCGCGTTTTTCCCCAGCCGGTGTTCGGCGAGCCACGAGCGTCGAAATGCGAATTGAATTGCGCCACTTCCCTTTTTGTTTTTGCACTGAGTGCTGCCGACAAAAAAAGCCCTTTTCTCGTTTCTGCAATCGCCACTTTTCGCCGAACGCGTGCCTGGCGCAAAATGTGCTGTTTGAAAAATCGCGTATATAGCTGCGCTGCATCAACTGGATATCGACGCCTTCATTAGTTTAAAATGCATGTATCTGTTACTTTTGTGCGAGAAATATTCCATTTCGTTGGATAATTCACGAATATCTTATTTTTCCAGATAACAATGGTCGACATATTGTGAGATACGATGAATATAGTATAACGAATATAATATGTTATGCCATACAAATAGGAGATAGACAATAATGTGAACACCTGGGAAATATACTACTTGTTTCATTAATAAGAAATGTAGAAATACAGGGTCGTAAGGCCGATTATTGATAGGAGATCGGGATAATTACGAGAGTAGTGGAGCGACCGTGGATTAGCATGCTAGGTGCTAGGCGTGGAAAGCGAGGGATCCCGAATTCGAGACGCAGTCGGTTCCGTAAATTTTTCCGTCTCTTACAGAAGTTCGTCCACCATTTGTCTTTAAAACAGATTGTATCCTTATATTAGAATAGAATCATACAATGCTTGAATAATCACCAATGTAATATTATACCATTCTTCTATTATAATATTTTCCAATTGCTTAAGAGATATGAAAGAAAAGGAAATCTGCTTCTCACTCTACTTTTCAAAACTGCTCACAATATTTCGTTGATATTTAAATCAGACGACTGCGCTGGCCAGGAAAGATGTTAATGTTTTAAAATCGTAAAAAAAAATTTGGAAAAAGCCAATGTGAGCCAACGCCGCTGTGTTAGAGCGAACAACAACTTTATTATTTAAAATTACAGATTACAAAAGCAAATTACAAAGCAAAAACTCGCAAACGTTTCGACTCCGATTTGAATTAATTAATTCTTACTAATCACATATTTGTATTTCTCTTAGTGGAGGTGACGTGATCTTTCATTCCATTCAACATTTCATTCTTTAATTGTACGCACTGAGGAGGACTCAAATCGGAGTCGAAACGTTTGCGAGTTTTTGCTTTGTAATTTGCTTTTGTAATCTGTAATTTTAAATAGTAAAGTTGTTGTTTGCCCTAACAGCGGCGTTGACTCACGTTGGCTTTTTCCAAATTTTTTTTACGATTTTATATCTGCGAGCCTAATATTATCAGTTTTGTTCTTTAATGTTTTAAAGAAGGAGAGGACAATTTTGGAAAGTAGAATAAGAAACGAAAAAATTTTCTCTTTCAACATTTCTTATATAAACAAATTGAAAGATATTCTGTTAAAAGAATAGTACAACATTCCATTGACTATTCAAGCATTGTACGATTCTATTTCAACAAAGATAGAATCTGTATTAAAGGAAAATTGCAGGTCAATCTCTTATTAATAAAATAAATAGTATATTTCATTATTTTGTGCTTACATTATTTTATCCATTCCCTATATATGTACATATATGAAACTATTTTATATTATATTTATGGTAAAAATATTTTACTTTACAATTATATATTTAGACATGTATTATACATGTACACATTGATAATTGTTTGAATTAGATACAAAGAGATACGTCGAGCTAACGGTATTATGGGTAATTTTGTCAGCAATTTCGTAATACGCTGCGATTAGCAATGTATATATTTATTTAAATTAAATTTACTATAATAACACTGCTTCGATTTTTATAAACGATAGAGAAATACAGCGATTTAATTGCGAGCTAAATTTGTTCCGACTCAGGTACATTTTAGTGTCAACAGCACCCGATTAGTAATTATGTAATTTTTTTTGTAAAGTTCACGGGGAATCGGGAACTTCGATAAACGCATGTGTCGTCCGTGCCCCGTGCATGCGAAACGCGTGCGCGTGGCATTATTAATTAACTGCTTGTTTCGATAGCCGATGGCCTTCACTACTCACGTACTAATTAACTCCCGTATGTCCTGCGCAAAGTTTAATTAGTCACCGCGGTCAGCTCGATGCCTAAAGCTATTGTTACTCGTGAATCTTCATGTGAATTATGCGACACATTTGCGTGCTTGATCCAGAAATCTTCCATGACGAAAACGTAGCGTACTCTACGACAAAATCATCGCCATAACCCTTTACATTGTAATCCATTTATTACCAATAATTCCGTTTACATCGAAAGAGAGTGTCGTCATCGGAATATTATATCGTTACATATGGGCTATACGCGGTAACGCATACGGTTAACAATCGTTGCACAAAGTTAGTTTTTCCTTAACGAAAATATCGAGATGAAGCGGTTGAATGGGAAAGGATCCTCTGATAGACATTAAGCTTCAGGAATATTAAATAACAATCAAATGTAGTCTTTTCTTCGCCAGTAAATTAGGAAACAACAAGATAATATTTTAATTCGACCTGACTGGCCAGATATATTTTACCTTTAAAGGACCGAAACTTACGGTCGAAACGTAGTGCTATATTTTTAAATATATCTGGCCAGTCAGGTCGAATTAAAATATTATCTTGTTATTAAATAACAACATCTCTTATATTCTTTGGCCAATCTTAGATTTTATTTTTAACAGACTTTTGATCTTTTAAATTCAATTATTTAAATAATTAGTAGCCATTATTTTAAGTAAGGAGCGCATTTACTTCGTCTCCCATATCAATTTTCTTAATGCAGTGACACACTTCGTTTGCCTTTCATCAGGCACATCTCGACGTATACCTCCGGTACATATTACGCCTTGGGCACGGCCAACACTTCCGGCGTTGGCCGTAAATTACAGACGAAGTTCTCTAGTAATGGCGAAAGCTACCTGGCCAAATTAAAGTGTCCCCACTCGAACGCAAATTAGACGAGACGACGGCATGTCGGAAATACGCCCGTAGCGCGCGTCGCGTATTTCGCACGTAAAAAGACATCGGCGTCCGTTGTTTTGCGCACGAAGAAAATCGATCGCAAGACGGTTACCAGTAAATTAAATGTCACGCTCTATTGAAACAAGCTTGCGATTCGCGTCGAAACAGTTTATAGGTCCGCGCGTATTTTGACGAACAATTTCCTGAGAATACAGTTCGATGTAAACTCATATACGTGATATGTAGAAATGTGTCGGAAAAGCCGCTCGACTCAACACTCTCTCGCGATAATATCTGATTCTCGTTTCAGATGTATTAACCATACATATATTTGCGGCTGATTTTTTGCTTTGTCGTCTAGCCAATCTCAACGGAGATAGCGAGGGTCAGTACAAGCGAGTCTACCAAGTTTTTACGTTGCACTGGCGCGTTGCCAGGTTTGATGGCAAAACTGCGAGATGCGCTTTTGAATTGACTTTATCCCTCTTCGTTCGGTAGAGCACACCTCCCGGCTTTCCGTTGTCTCTCCACGCTGTCCCTCCGACTTTTTCTCCTCTTGCTTTGTAAACTGTTGACCTCGCAAACTTGCGTCGTTTGCCATTTCGGTGTCCGCATTCGAAAGCCTTCGCGATAGAAATACGATCGACGATTTCTATCCGACGCACCACCTGGTGCGTTTCTTAGGTAGAATTTCACGCGGCGCGAATTTATTTTATAAAAAGTATCACAAAATTTATTTTATTTTATAATCGCAAAACACTTTCTAAACGAATAGAGAAAGCTTTCAAGCTTAAATTACACAAGAAATAAAATTAATAACTTTATACAAAATTAATAAATAATTTTACCAAATATAAATATTATTTTTTATAAGTATTATTAAATTTTTATTATTAAAAAAGCTATGAGCTAAAGTATTGTCGTGTTATTTATTTTAGGCGATAAATGTCATATTCAAACGACGATATTGTATCCTCTGTTCAAAATTTTTTCATCCTTTTTTTGCTGTTACAACATCAATCTCATTTGTTATCTATCTGGCTTCCCAAAGTTCAGAACTTGTCTATTGAAACTCGAAGGTCTCGCCTTTACCAATGTGACTCCGCAGATTCCGTGAGATCCATTTCAGGTTCTGGCTGCCGGGTCTGGCTGGAATCACAACTATTGACCATCCCACGGTTCGAAAGTAGCGGGGCTTAGAGCGTGGAGGATTTCGAAGTTCTCGCGATCGGGATGGCGCGGTCGCCGACCATCGGGTCTAATAAATTCGTGTCTTTAGACGGCCATTGATAGAGTCGCTTCTTCCCACGGGGGAAAGAAGAGAGCGGAATTTCTAGCGCTTCTCTTTCCTGGTGCCGGAGCCAGCAGGACACAGGAAGTAGCCAAGTTAATCCGAAGTTCCATCATTGAAACTCGCCTTCGGCGAGCCCACAGTCCTCCTCTTTCCACTTTTTCGTCGTCTTACCCTCTCCGTCCCCGCTCTATGCTTGTACGACTTCGCCCCGCTCTTAGTTCCCTTTGTTGCTTTCCTTTATCGGTATCTGTATTTATACGACGACACCAAGCGCGCTGAAAGGAAAGTAGAAGTTGAAAATTGGTTATTTACGGCGGTACGATAAACGACAATGCCCGCAATAAATAAATAACGAGTAACTTTGAAAATTTCAACGGTAGATCGTTGTCAGACGTTTATTATTCTATTTATCGGAACTTATTTCATCTTCTGCGCGTTCTGTGTTCGCAAAAAGACTGCATAAAAGAAACTATTATACGTTTGAAAGGAGAATAAAATTATTTTCAAATTGAATCAATAATTTAATACACATTTTTAAAGATATCTTTGATAGAAAGTATTGTAGAATGCTATATTTTATTAAGAGACGAAAAATGATAATATTCTTTATACATGAATATATTTAAAAATAATCTCAATCTAACTTGTAAACTTAAAAGGTTATTTGTTTCACAAAAAAGGATAAAAATAAAGTTGATAAAAGATAAGATCGAGAGCACTATTGCCATTTTGAAACCAACTAGGTCGAGCCTAAATCCGTCACTAAAATTCTTGAGGAAGAACCCTCTTTTACCTCTTGTCATCTTCTCACGGGGTACAATCCCCTCAGCCATTTCAATCGTTACTTACTGTCATTTCTCGCCATTTCCCGGATAAATAACGTTTTTATCCGCGTATATAGATGTACGGATGGCGTCGTACCAACATGGTCGGCGTACACTTGGGAAATTAGGATGGCTCGCGATTATTGATTTTTTTTCTTGGGTATCGCGCAGCTCTTGTGGGATGATCGCGCGACCAAAGAAGAGAAGATCTCAAGTGGAAATTGGCAATTCCCAGAGACGAACGTGTTTGCTCCTCTCAAAGTCATTAACGAGCGCTCATCGACTTAAACGTAAATTGTGGAGTACGTGTTTTTCATTGCGAGACACTTGCGGGAAGTTACAAATTCCTCTTTATCTCTCATTGATTACCGATTGATTAGCGAAATTATTATTACTGCCGATCGAGTTTTAAATCAATCCTTTATCTCTGGTCGGAAATAATAAAACAGCACGCGAAGAAACAAATATCACGTTTTTTAAATCAATTTCCGTCAATTTAATGAATTATCTAGAAATACATCTTACGCGAAAGATACATCTTATATTGTCGCAAATAATTTTGAATTGTATAGGTCATAACTTGCTTGCATAAAAATATCAAACTACAAAATTCTACAGGAACTTGCATCTTGGGTATTCATGAGACAGGTGTATTTGTGGAGCGACGGTTCGCGTAGCTTTACGTGACAGAGAGCAGTTCTACGTGACAGAGCACCAAGATATCAGTTCGTTATTTTCTATTCTTTTTTTGCCTTACTTCAGCGAAGTCTCATTGTGCGAAGTATTTTTCCACAATAAACGCGAGAATTCGAAATGCAATTGACTTTTGTAGTCCGGTACATCTGTCAGCTTTTAAAACTTCACAAGATTGAGAATAGACTTTTGCAAAATAGACGTGAAAAAGGCTGACATTTTTTTGTCCTAGTTGCAATTTTTATACGATTTTATTGAACTCGCGGGATAATAATTTATTTCATAATTCATTCTCGCGATACCACTTTACAAGATATTTCTATCGTCAAAATCATCTTCCATTAATCTTCCATTTTTTTATCAATTTTATCATAATATTGGATCGTTGGATCTCAATACCGACTTTTCTATACATTTTTTATAAAAATTCAATTTTGATTAAAAGTAAAATTGAATTTAAGAGTTTATTGCATGAAATTTATTAATATGTCAGCAATATCAATCAAATGGTATTATTGTTGCACAATTTAATCATCGTGTAGCGATTCAATTATGAATTGAATTGAAGAAATCCTCAGAGAGAAATCGAGTCTAATACTTTGAAAAATTACTTAAATTAAATTAAGATATAAAGATTGAATTTAGATTTAATTAATTTAATTTAAATAACGAACTCTTTTTGAAGAATTTTTAAAGAAGTGTATTAGATTAAATTAGATTGTTGCACTGAATCTTTCAACCATGCTACGCAAATTTTCCAACTATTTTTCTCACAGTTGGTGCCCGACCTAAATTTTTTTAGGGGAAAGATATTTCCATAGCAAGTACGCGCGTCATGTTCCAGTATAGGCATCACAGATACCAGCGATATAACGTTCCTGTTTGCTGGAAATAGGCGCGGTGCTACGTGCGAGCGTTACGCGTGACAGTGCGGTTGCTTTCAATATGTGGCGCTTAGTAGCTGGCAAAGTTGTAGGATTTTGCGAAGCGGGCCATTATATTCCGTGCAACGTCGCATCGTAATTCAATAGTCGCTCCGCACGCTAGAACTTGATTATCGTCCATTATCACAAACGATATTATTCGCATAATTTATGGCGGAGCGCTTAGAATCGAATCTCATATAACTGCATGAGCGATTTCTATGGAGACATCACGGCCTCTTCCGACGATAAACCCCCGCCAGCGCGGAGTTTGTTGCCGATATCGGAAATAGAATAAAAATTGCATACGGGTTAAATCCAAATTTAACGCGAATAATATCGATTGTATTACGCATACAACAATCCGGATGCTTCGCGAAAAAGAATAAGAGAATTAATTTTTGTTTATTATTTTCCCATAGAAATACTCGCCATAGGAATACTCGCAAGATAACAGATATTTCTTGATTTATTAAAAAGACTATATAAACGCTTATATGTACTAGATTTAAGATACTGGTATTAAGATAAGTTAAAGAAGTAATGAAGATTCACCACAGTTTACACGCGCTTTTGCCACATAGATCCCAGGATTAATGTACGTTCCGCGTTAATGCAATTCCGCATTTCAGCTTTTTATTTAGTAATCATAAAATATGCGCACACACACAAGTTTAAAATAAATGCGCGCTATAGTCCAGGAGATGAGTAGACGGAGACGATACGTTTTATTACAATGCTCTAAAATATTGCGGATTTTTAAATCTACAATTGCAATTATATGATGTCTAATATCGCAAATAGATTATGTATATACAAAATACAATTATTCATATACGAACTAGATATTATATTATTAATGCAGTTGCACAATGCCTAATTATTCATCGATGAATTAATTTAGAGTTTCCATAAGGATGTAACAATAAGGACATTAATAGCCGTGAAATAAAATTCTGTTGATAAATTCTTACACTTGACTTTATCATGAAGTGCTCTTAAGAATACTGAATAGAATTTGAAAGGCTTTTAAGAAGAGTTTAAGTCGTTCGTGGTCTCCCCCTTTAAGGTAAGCCTTCTCCTAAGTTGAAGTTTAACGAATGAAGAATATAGTGATGCGCACACGCTATAGGCGTAATCGTGTGTGTCGATTTAACGATTCCGGGTAGGCAAGAATAGTCGAGAGGATAGATTAGAACGAGCCTGGGATAGTTTCGGATTGGCTAAGATAAGCATGATTCGCTCGTATTCGAACGCCTTACGAGGTGGTGACTCTTAGCCCCGGTTGCGCCTCTCTTCTCCTTTGAAACGTATTTCGTTCGGTAAAGAAAAGGAGTAAGGACGGAAGGAGCGTCTCTTCCTTCTCCTCGTCACTGGGGCAACTCCACCCTCCCGTGCGATAAGATCGCTTTGGTGACGGTAATAAAGGGAAGTAGAGTTCAACGGGGGTAAATCGAGTTACCTTCGCTAGTATCTTCGTCCTTTTTCCCCGGCAGCTTCTTACTCCATCTCGTCGACGTGCTCGCTCGCATTCTTTTATGCCGGGGCAAGGAGGATGAAGGGCGGTTCTTAGGGAGGAAGGTTGAGATAGGTCAACCAGGAGAGAACAGAAGCCTTAGTCAAAGACCGCTCTGCGCGTTCTACCTTCGTCTTAAGGCAACTAGGAAAACGATCGTCAAGTGCGGAAGCGGAGGCCGCGGTGATGAAGTTACGACGCTGGGGTTTTTTGATTCCTTTAAGTTGATAACGATCGATCGTGAGCAAACACGCGACGGAGAAGGCGCGCGAGAGGAAGATACCGATCTCTCTGACGCTTCTTAGAATAACGACGTGTACTCGAACGTCGCATTGAACCAAAAGTAATCAACAACGTTTTAGCTTATTGGTAGATCTTGAACCACTAGAATCTAATAGAATGTGAACTGATTATGTAATGGCGAACATAAAAGTAAAAATCTTTATTAAACTAAAATCCATCTTATTAGCGCGATTTAAGGAATTTGCCGAAGAGAATAAATTATCGGAGTTTTCAGAAGTTCTTATACAAATTCCAGGTAAAAATATTTTTAAAGATAGAACTTACAATTTCTTAACCCTATTAAAAACCTTTTATTAAAAAGCACTTTACTAAAATAATAACCAATAAAATAATTTCGAGAAAATTAAATTTAATGTCACAGAAATTTATCTAGATCCATCTCGAAGAATAAAAAAATTTGATTGAAAGGACACAGTACGCAATAATAAGAAAATGAAAAAACTTCTGTTTATAGATGTTTGCGAATCATAAAACGTCGTCGTGTTATTTATCGTCTCCGCCTTCTTTCAGGTTTAAATTTATCGAACTCATGTAACGAATCGTACGAGAAAGTCGTGTTCGCGTAGCCACAGCAATCTACCCAGTTCGTTTCGTGGTCGAGACGATGGCGGAATAAGTGGGAACTTTAACGTAACAACGGGCGGAGAAAGAGAGAGAGAGACCTCGCCAGTACCTTAACGACCTTAAGAGAACGCTTTGGAAGGCGATAGATAGAGACGAAGGTTCGAGCGACGGTGGTAACGTTACCGCTCATAAAATTTTAGAGCGATTTGTTCCTATTCCGCGAACCGGCCGCTATGAAGTTTTACGTCGCGGTTGGCGAAGTTCTATCGCTCGTTCGCATTTCCCGGCACTTTGCGCGAATCCCAATGACTCGATCAACTCTTTCAGTTAGCCTTTCCGTTATTCTCCTCGCGGCCGCGAGGAATAGTCAGAAACATTGGTTCGACCGTACGGTTAAATCACCTATGAATCATGCCACACATGATTCATAAAGTAATGATCTTTACCTTGCAACAGAAATCATAATAATCGCGGTTTGCGAATGCGGATAAGATATGCAGATGAGATGCATACGTTATTGCGAAGGGAGTATATTAAACTTTAATTCGTAAAGATTTATTGAGTAAATATTTTGTTTCATTCCCGTTTAATTTCTAGCATGAATCATAAAGTAGTTTGTTAAGTAAGTGCGATACTAAAATTTTTAAGTAGTCAGTTAAGTAAAGTTATTAAGTAATTCCGGTTTCAAATTATTAAATTACATGAAGAATAAATTATTCTTTACTCAATTGCGTAAATTTGTGAAGACTTCTGAAGACTTTTGTTATAGAAAGACCTTTATCTTCGATTAACTAGCATAATAATATTAACATACATAAAGTACCGATGCATTGTTCAAGAAAGGCCGAGTTCAAATTTTTGGACGAGACCTTTACCTTCTGTAACCGCTAGTCACTGAAAAAATCGCGTCAAGGTTTTTATCGAAGAAGAATCTCTCAAAAAGTTCGTAAAAAAGCTCACGTATTAAGTTTGTCGATGTTATCGATGTGCATAAAGGCCTGTACGTCGCGCAATTGACCAATATCTACATTATCCGACATATTGAGCAATTAAAATTCAAGTCATCGACATGCGGTTGGCAAAACTTCAGCCGTGCAGTTCGGAAACTAGTTTCTCGAGAGATAGAAACTAGCGACCGAGACGTGGCCCAATAATCCGAGACCTATTACTATTTCCAGCCTGTTTGCGCGATTTCGGCGGGGGTCTATTTAACGCAAAGATGCCAGCGCAGGGAGCTTGTTTCTGCGATAAATTCTTAATCGGTGGCGAGGGAGTAACGCCGACGAACAGAATGGAACGAAGAAGAGGAGCTCTGCGAGCCGTTTAATTAACGGGATCAGCGTAAACGTGCAATTTCGCGGACCTGCAATCGTTTAGCGAGCGGCCCTCGTTACGTCGTTAATTAGTCGTTGATCCTCGTACGTTTCATAAAGCTCACGAAACATTTTTAATTTCATTTTGAGGGAGAGTTGGAACGAGATAACACTTTTACTGTTATATTTGCATGAGGAATCAATTATAATTATAGATTATATATAGATTAAAAAGGACTTTGAAACAACATTGTTTAATGATTTACATCTTTTTTATGCAATAGTTAAATTCTTATAGTAAAAATTTGATGATGAAAGATATCAACTCTCTTCTTCTATAAACATATAAGAGTTTCTATGTTATATATTATATAATAGTATTACAATGTTTTACCACAAGACTACTTTTAATATATACTGTTTTGCGAAACATACATTTTAAGGATAATCTTCGATAAATTTTAATAGATTTATAAGTCGACTTTTGCGGTCGAGGCATAAAAAGTTCTTTACATCGTAAATTAAAGCTTTATTCAAAGTAGATAAGGAAATATTGCTTCTCAGTTAATTTCAAGAGATCTTTATTTTAAGAAAATTTTAGACTTAGCCACTTAAGATGTTCAGAAGTTGAGAATCTAATAAGAAGAGGATGACATTCGATTTATTTTTATACTTTTGAGTATATTACAAATCGAAGTATTACAAAAGCTAAATTTTCATTTCTCTTGAAACGTAACATAATATTGGTAACGTGTTCATATGCAAATAGACGGGTTTAAGTTTTAATAAGGCACCGCGCTTAATGAGGACAACCCGGCCAAATGAACGATGATGACCAAGCCCTTTGGTCGAAATGGTCTTGTTATCCCATTGATTAATTCTCCATCACACGTTGATTAAATTCTGCCGATTGTACCCGTTTACCACCATTATTCTGCTATTCACATCGATTGTCAGTGCATCTACAATAGACACTAATTACCGACAATAATTAGAAAATTAAAATAAGAATGTAACAGATCGCCATAGTTAATTGAAACGTTCATGCCGTATTTAATACAGCTCTACCTGTGCAGTAGAATAAGTCATTTATTTCCCACAATTAACGCAGCATTAGAATAACATTTAAATACGATATACACAAGGTAATGAATACGTTTACGTCAAGCTTTTCAAAACAATATAACGCAACACTATTATGATTGTTTTGTTCAAACGATTATGATATTCTATTCACGCTAGTAAATGTAATTTTCGCAAATGAGCGAGAAATATAAATTATAATAATATTATTACAAGAGATTTTAAGATAAAGTTTATTCAAAATTAACTAAGAAACTAAAGTTTGTTATACGAGGTCTAACTTGCTACTCCTTTCTTAACAGTTCGATGTAACTTGAAGAACTGTAGGTGTCATCTTTGCCGTTGAAACAATCGCCATTGATCTGAGGTTTGTCCCCTAGTTTGCGTAATGAAGAAAACGCTCAAGAACGTACATGCAACGCTGTTGCATAAAACGCGTTCCGTCGATTTCATTTATGCTGTTATCATATAATCGGAGAAATGAATTCCGTCAGGAATTCGCGCTTCGAAGCACACATTGCGCCGACACGTGTTTCACGCATGCCGCGTCCCTCTGTTTGCGTACTTGTGCCAGTGCACGTTTACGTAACGACACGCTGAACTCAAAGGGCAAACGTTGCCCGGATGCAAACGGTGCTCATTAGTACCTACGAGAATACATTAGGAGACAGCTTAGCTTACTAGACGCGCCTGCCGGCCGTCCATTAGCGGTATCGCACGTCTTGCGTATTACGCGAACGCTTATTAAGCCACCAAATTTCTGGATGACCGACGCAAACCTAATGCGAGACGGAAAGTCCGACGTGAAGCGCAATTCATTTCATTATCGCTCGTTAGAGTTTGCAGCGCGTTTGTGTCAGCGTGCTTCGAGGAGAGTCAGCCGCCGCGATGAGAGTGGCGGCTTGTTCGCGAACTTCCCGAGGCTCGGAATAAACGTAATTCCAGTAACCATAAATCGGATGAGGTTGCTTTGAGGCAAATAATGTAAAAAAGGATTCTGTGTTTGATAAAATCATTAAATGCAAGAAGAAGAAAGCTGCATGTATATCGACATGTCGGATTATGTGATAGGATCGAAGCAAATGCTTTTAGCAGATAAAATTCTTTTGTGCTGAAAGCTTTTTCGAAGTTTCTTGCTTCGTGAACAAAAGTATTGCGCTTTATTTCATTACACTAGGTTCTAAAACCGAAACTTACCTTTGGAGTTTAAATTTGTTTAAAGGTGTTTTTGTGTCCTTCTCTTTATGCGTAGATACAAGGAAGCGCTTGTTTTATCATAACGGACGCTATTGTATATCCTGTCTATGTACGGACGATGATATAATTTATCCTTGTCAGCGCGCTCTTATCTGTAAAGAAATTCTTTAAAAAATCTCGGGAGACTCTCATAAACTGAAGCCTTAATAATTACTCGTCTCCGACATGCGATAGTAATTAAGGAAGGTATTACGTGAAATTTAATTACGGCGGATCGTTCAATAAAGAATCGTTGAACAAGGAAACCGCATGCAAACGAGACGCAACCCTACAAAGCGGCGGATGATTATTAATTATTCCTGTACATCCTTGTAATAACGGCTGCAACGTTGCTCCAACAAAGTACTCCCTTACTCACTGCAAGCTAACCGAAACTTCATAGCGTCATGACGAGTACGATTTTATAATTATGTCTTTCTTCGTATATGGCTTTATTTATAGTCTATATTATACAGAAACTCGTTTGGCTTTGCCATGGTTTATTTTAACTATTATAATTTATAATTTTTACTTGATATTTATAATCTTTATTTTATCTTGTCGTTTGTCATTTAATCCGCGCTAATTGATATAAATAAGAAGATGAATATCGAGAAAATGTATCAGCAAAATCTGTCAGCGAAAACGGAATATTATTAAAAAACTTATATTCGTTTAAATTTTGATATTTAATAAGATTAATATATTTATATCTTTAACGTTTCATCTATTATACCTTTAACATTCTGAAACCTCATTTTATAAGTTTTATAAACGGTGCTGCGAAAGTTCGTTTCTTATATACAGTACGTCTTTATACGACATGATAACGAGCGGAAGTTTAATTACACGTAGCTCTGTATAAACGTCTGTCATTTCTTTTTTTTGCTAGATTCTTGCGCGATGGCGACGATCGCGCGGTAACTACATCGTCGTTTCCCTTTGAAAGATATCTCGCGCGTGGAAAAGATTGAGTCGGGAGCTGGAAAGACCGATTTCTTTGATATCCCGGTAGAGGTGCATTTGATCAAGAAAACTCTTCGAGCTCCGTGCCGTATTTAAAGATACATTTTTACTTCCTCTGCGCGCGCCCGAACGCACGGAAACACGAAACGGAAATCGCAGTTCAAAAAGTTCGTCAAGAGCTAACTTTATATCGAGAGGAAACGCGAAGCGCGTATTTTTCCCCATTAAAATGCTTTCGTTTTACGCAGAGTACAGCTTTTGGCGCGTAAGCCACACGAGAAAAGTCAAGTAAATTGTTTTCGCTGCTAAGCGGAGAAAAGCATTTGGTAAGCAAACTAATCTCTTAATTCTTCGCGCTCGAAAAGCGTGTTTTGCCGTGCTAAATCGCGCCAATCCGAAATTATTCTTTCAGTACCGTATTACAGCTTAAAACACATGGAAACGCGTACACATAATCTGATGTAGAACACGAGAAAAATATTTGCACGTTCTATAATGGACGTTATTTTAAAAAATACGTCTAAAAGCTTGCTTTTTCCATTGTTCATGAAAGAGTTATACTCGCGGGTAAAATTGTCGGGCAAATATGTTTAACGCATCTCGTGAATGTTTTAGGGATGGCAACGTTTTCCTTAAGCGTTAACAAAAAATTACGGAAATAAATCATATACTCTCATCCGAAAAAGAAAGCCTTTGGGGACTTAATAATAATGACCTACATCTCTTGGTTATCTACGATCCATCCTGTAAATATATCGCTGGCTGTATAAAAACGACGTTTTCTTGCCCATATTTTAAGCTGGTAACCTTTCTAGAAGCACGCTGTGTATAATAATAGAAGAAGAGGCTCCATTTGAACGCGCATGGTGATAACATTCATTTCCAGACTCAGCAGTTACATTCCATGCACCGGAATATCAGATAAAAGTTGAAAGAAAGAATAATAGCGATCGTATAAGGAAATAAAAGACCGTAGGACACGTACATGTGCATTTCTCAACTCAATACCGTCAATAAGACTACATTTACATAAATAAATTGATAATGAATAAATTCGTATATGTAAATTGTTATGTCGCGAATAACACATTGTAAGCCGGCTTCTACTGTTTTTTATTTAAAATTAAATACAAATTTCTTTGCGCGTTTCTGTGGAGTTTATACTCCACCATTCGTTCGCGAATCCACACCAGTCTCACGTACGAATATCGTGACGTATCTGGTAGTTACAGCCACGCACACTTGCAGTGTTTAGAAGCGGATATGTACACGCTCGGCTCGTAATTAATTCGAGGTGTCGAGTCAAGACGATGAATTTCCCCCTGTGCTTCTCTTTTTCTCCCGACGACAGGTGTGATACAGACGTAACGCGGCCTTTCTCTAGTCGCCGAATCGTCGAGATCTCGAGAGCGCCAGCGCTACGTCTTGCAAGTTTCTCGCACGAGAACCCGGATTCTGCTTCTTGTCTGCACGAAAGCGTGCCCTGCCCTCAGTAGACAAGAGATCGCAAATTGGTAAGCGCGCAATCTCCACGCGAAATCCAGCGGAATGTCGCGAAATAATTTCAACGTTGCGTTACTCTCTCTTATCCCCTCCCCCTCGCCTCTTCCTTTTCTCTCTATTTAATACCTCTCGTGTTGTCGAGCAATCTCTTTCTCATTACTGGCGTTAAATGTAACGCCATTAATATAGCAGATTGCCGCTACATCGTTTTAATTAAATTTCGAAATTACTGCGATTATAAAGATAGAATTAAAGCCGAATCGTTGAAAATCGTATGTCAAATGTACGTGTAAAAATTTCCATAATTCCAATTAACTTCGAATAAAGCAATATCATAATTTTTATATGTTTTTAATTTATTATATCTTGCCTCCGGCGCTATTGGCAATTATTATTATAACGAAAATTATTTAAAATTACATTGTGCAAAATTTGTTATAAAAAGAATGTATAATCGCGTTTTGTAACACTGCGTTAGTATCGTTGATATAATCTATTATTTTTTATTATTCTTGTTAATAAAGCGAATTAATCGATATTAATTAATTCTCGGAAGCTATATAATTTTTTATTTTAATAACATAAAATTAAATTTTACAAAAAGGACTTTGCCTTTATTGATATTACGCAATATCATAGAAAGAAACGTAAATCAACCAGAAAGCGGTCATCCAACCCTGGTAATGTTTATGGCGCTATATGAAACGCTTTAAAATTTAACGCACAATCTATTTTATATATATAAACATGACTATGTATTTTTTAAGCACAGATATTTTATGCACAATAGAATCTAGTGAAAAAGTAAACAAGTTTGCTCAAATATTATCATTTAAATTATTAACATCTCGTAAAATCCACATCGATTAGTTAATAATTCTTGGTTTGGTATTGGTATTTTCAAGTAAAAAAATATGTTTATGTTCTTTTATATATATCTAATAACAGATATAAAGTAAAAAAGTGTGAAATAGTAACAGATTTAAGACTTAATGAAACAGGAAGAACTCGCGCATTAGATTGATATAAATCGCTCGTGATAAGACGGCTTTTTTATTAACACAAATTGTTACAAATGTCTGCACGTACAAATAATTGTTCATGGCTATCGTAGGGAACGGATGATTAACGGAACATCGTAACAACAGATACGTCATTCTTTCTCGATAATTGTCTAGAATGAATTGGCAATATCGCTGGTTAGCAGGCGCCCATTTTCATCGATCGCGCACAATAAATACCACCGTAGGATATTACCCGTTCGCACGTTTTACGGCACTAATTTACGATGTGACGCTATTAGCTCATTACTGAATACTGCCGTGACATGTAACGGACAAAAAAAAACTGGCCTCGACTTTCTCGCGACTTGAAAATTACTGCTGACGATCGAGCGGGCTTCTCGCAAGCGCAATTGAGTGGAAGATTTATTTTTTATGCGACCATTTCCATCGTTTGCCTTTTCCAATCTTTCATGAATGGGGAATGGGTAAATTAATATTATTATAAAATCCATTAATTTGCTTACCCGGTACTCATAATTTACAAGCTCGTAGATTAATAGACATCAAAGGAGCTTTCTTTATCATTGCAACAAGAATATAACGTTTGCTCTCTTTTTGAGCGATAACGTTAATTAACGTTACAATTGTAAAGCAAAATATTAAATTGCTTATTCTAAAACTCTCTTTATGTTAGGTAAAGTCATATAAAATCTTAAAAGTCTTATGACAAAATATTAAGCTGCTAAATTTGTCATAATTGAAATCTTAAAGACCACGTAAATTCCGCACCTCGCTTGAACTTTGTTGTTCTACGAGATACAATCTGCGTCAATTTTTAAATAAATAGCTCGTATTACTCGGTGCATGAAATCTCTCGAAATTAGAGTTGCTTGCGAAATAACTCGGAATAAGAAAGATGAAAGCTGAGACAGCGATCATTAAAAGGACGGAGGCATTAACGATACTTCGGTTCGTCCGCTCGCTTTGCTAAGAAAAGCGACGAGACGTCCTGAAGAAAAAAAGGAGAGAAAAAAGAAAACGGAGGAAGGAATACGGGGAGAAGCGGAAACATGGCGGAGCCGCGGATGGAATTTACTGCTCGCGTCGGAAGTATTCTAAGGGGGCTGCTTCCACGCTGTTGGGTAGCAGAAAGTGGAAGCCAGAGCCTAGGCGGGTTTATTTCAATGTCTACTTCGGGCTCTTATAGCGGCACGATTTCTTACGGCGCGACCATACTGCCTGTCCTGAAAATTGCCTTCCACCGATAGCGCGATATACGCGCATCCGACTTGTGGACCAATTCATCTTTATCACGTACGTTTTAGCGTACGCTGTACTGTAATTATTAATATTTTGTAATGTTTATTATTTATTATTAATTATAATCTATTGATTTCATGGTTTAGCGTAATATGTATTATTTATTATTCATAATATGATTTATTAATTGAAGGCACTTATAGATATAAAATGATTTAATCTTTCGATAGTTATTTCATACATAACTGATGGATTGTGCAAAAATTTTGCGGATGTTACTGCTGTTACATTATTCTCTTCTTTCTGTACGTAAATATTTTAAAACTCATAGAAACGATAGAATACAAATAAAATGTTAATTACCATTGGAATCGATACCAGGGAATAAGTAAACAAATTTATTCCTAATTGTTATAGAAGTCCCAAAGAACGAATAAAAGTACTCGAACTTCCGGAATAAATTGCGATATCTGATTGGCATCTCTAGTTGCGTTTATTTTTCAAGTAGTGACGTAGGAAGCACTCTTATTTTAATGAGAAAAATAGAAAATAGACTTCTAATGTCATCGGATGTTCACTAGACGATCGAATGTAATTAAATGGTATCAAGGTGGCGATAAAACGAAGTAATGGGAAAATGGAAAGGAAATAGTGCCGGTCGATAGCCTCAAAGAAACTTCAAAAGAAACTCTAAGCGAGTCGTAAAATTAGAATAGACGTTTCTTGCGACACCCATATTCTGCGACACTTTTATCGACAGACTTTCATCAAAACAGATAGAGAAGTCTTGACGTCTATTTCTTCCCTAACATAATTTACTTTTCGTCTCCATTTGAGTGAAAAATTTTATAACGTATGACAGAGAATAAATATATTTATATATTAGAATTACGTATCTCTCTCTCTCTCTCTCTCTCTCTTGTTGTGAAGAAGCATGCTGATAATATAACATTATAGAGCTAGCGTGTGATTCTTTGTAACAATGTTAAGTATTTATTATTTATTGTATTTGTCAATTCTTAATTGATAAAAATCGTTGTTACCAATGTGCACCGAAAATCAAAAAACTAAAAAATCGGGAAAATTACACGAATTAGAGTGGTCAAATTAGTTTATTAATACGGATCTATATATTCTTCCTTGTCGCAACGAAAGAATGTTAGGGATACTTCCAATTATTTAACAATCTATTGTAACGATACAATTGCAGAGCAATAATCGTTAAAATCAGAACAATGCAGAATGCAAGGGGACGAGCTAAAATAACCTTCTGTGTGAATAAAACGTCTCGCTAAAGACCATTACGAGCTTAACGAGACATTTTCGTGGGACAAAAGAATTTTTTATTTAATCTCGCGCCCATATCGAGACTATTGTCGGAGGACAATTGCGTTCTTCCTTCCTTGTGAATTTTCATAGGACGCGACATTAAGCATCGACATACCAGGCATTATTCCTTCAATCTTTTCTCTCGATTTTTTCACATTATTCCTTAACGACGATTGTCTTATGACTTTATTGACAATAAAGACCTGCTTGCATTAAATATATAGAGATAACGCGGAATTTAATTTTACGAGTAAATTATAAAGCCAGTTTAAAAAACTGTTTATAAATAATATTAATTAAGAGGATGCGCAAAAATAATTTTCTTCAATCAAAAACAATAATCTTTTTCTTGCAAGTCCTTTTATTCTGGTGTGGATTTATTATTACTATACCAGATATAATTATCTGTGATATAATTTATTCTCTTCTGAAAAATTTTATCCTACTTTTCCATCGAAATGATTATTCAATAATTGTCCAATTAATAGTTCAGTGGACATCCAAATAATGTATTCTCTTAGCACACGAGGCAAACGATTTTTCGGCATTTCTCGTAGAAAAATCGCGTTCTTGCGTGGCCGTTTTAGCCGAAACGTCCAATAAGAGGAGGAAGGCCGGGAGAAATCCTAGTTAATGCGTTCTTGAGCTATTATCCTCGCGAGGGACACCGACCGCTGGACGGAACCCTTTTCTCAAGCACGCCAATTTCGGAGTAAATATTTCTTTCTTCCAATTACCTCTTCTAGCGCCGCGTCGCATCCTCAGTTCCCCGCGGCGGAAGATGCGCCGTGGAATACCTACCAGCAAGCGTTCCGCCTTCAGCTTTGTATTCATTACGGAATCTCGTCAAGTCTTAACTTGAACAAATTGCCAAGCCGGGCTACTTCATGGCCCGCCATTTGCACGCCTACGTTTCGTCCGTGCACTCGCGTGCACGGGGTAGTAAATGTGACCGAGGAGAGACCACTCCTCTCGTTAAAGCCTGAAAATTGGCAACAGGAATTCTGTCGCTGTCATAGGACCCGCTGTTCCTCGTCCATCTCGACTTCTGCGGTAGTTTAGTTGAAAATCCTTGTCAATGCACCGAGAGCCGTCTGTAAATAATTTGATGCACGATAAAACGCACGAGAGATAGCTATATGAAATGCAGTTTATAATTAGCCGCATGTTTTTTACTGCAAAGACAATTTTGCGTTTCTTTCAGAAATAACATATTAGAATTCTAATCTACAAAAATTTTTTAAGTCTGTGTGAGAAATGTATCTTTTATATTTTTAACTTATCTAATATATTATCTTAATTTCAAGATCGATATATAGACCACATTATCTTGCGCACTTTGCCATGTAAGAGGTACTGTGATCTTTTCATTTCCAATATCGCGCAAGCAAACATGAGTAGTTCGCTACCGCAGTTCATTTTGCAAGTAAAGCGCGCGCGAGACGAGCTTATAAAATGAATCTAAATCGCGACTAATAGCATCCGTCGAAATTAAGAACATTATGTGACAAGGACGACGGCCTCGGTCGCATTTTCTCATGCATATTTCGTGACTTGCTTTATGGACAGATTCACTTTATGGCTACGCGTAGATCGCGCGTACATGTGTCGAGCTTCACGCACTATTAATTTTGCGGGAACGACATTTAGTGTCTCGGTGGAAGCGTCGCCTATCCTTATTGCTGCTGTTAAGCGGCTCATATCAGCTATCGTGCAACATAGTTCATAAACATAAAATTACGCCAGCATGTTGAATCGCAAACACGAAAAGACGTAGATGCTTTGAAAATCTCAAACCGGAATTTCTCGTGAAAAGCGACGTCATGGTGAAACATTACGTTCAGAAAGATTCTTGAACGAACTTTACTTCAACCGATATCAACATGAAGTACATTTCCTTTTACGACAATTAAATTACATCTGGCACAGACAAATTTTATTACCGGTAGATAAATTTGATCGCGATTTTACTTACTACGACAGAAAAACCATAGCGAGGGCACAAAGTGTCTCCTGATTGATCCTCGAGAAACTAGGCAGAGGCAATTGCGCGTCGTATCGGCTTTTTCATGGAGCTTCCCTTCGGGAAGGTGCGACAAATTACTGCGAGGAATCGCAAACGTATGTGCCGGCCATTACTGCGCTCCGATTTATGGCTATCCCAAGAAGAATACGAAGAATACGGCGCCGCATCCCGTCCGTGGGATAAGGAGGGCGAACGAGGAAAGGCTGGAAAATCCACAATACGCCCCGTAACAAACTACGTCCTGCCGCGCTTGCGAAGTCTCAGGTTGCGCTGCGTGGCCGGCATGAAAACGCCCTGCGGGCCCGGTCGTGTGTGTTCTCCCGAGCCTACTTCTCATTCGGGTCGTGAAGGAGATTGGGGTAGGATGACGGGGAGGGGACGAACGCATCCATATTTCTACGCAACCCCTAGGTGAGACGGGCGGCGGAGTGGGAAAAAAATGAAGAACTGCGCCGAGCGAAGAAACGGACCATTGCGACGCTCGCGACTTTTCGTGGCGAATTTAGAGTGCATTCCTGGAATTACCGAGCGCAAATATGTCATGGTTAGCTGATGAGATGAGAGCTCAGAAGGCGAAGTGCGGAGTTTATATTCAACAATTTTTTGAAGGTTTTTTTTACGATGCAGATATGAAGCGTACATTTCAATTAGGTATATTAATAACTTGCAGACGTGTTCAGAAAAAAATAGAGATATATGATTCATTCCTATGTTAGAAAATGAACTGCGATAAATCGATAACTGAATTGGAATTTTGGAATATTTATCAGCGCGTAATATTAATTTATGTCAGAGTTCACGTCGCTCGTTTTCAGACTTATCTATTTGCGAATTGATTATAAATTTATGTTACACTCGATACATTTAAATTTGTTCGACTGTTCTCGCCGACAACATATATTTTATTTAAACATTTAATCCGTTTAATCTTGAATGGAATGTATATAAAGCAAAATAAATATGTGTCTATTTATATAAATGTAATACCTATTTTTATTAAATCAAAGCAGATTAACATGTGTGTTAACATATACCGCGATACTTTGGACTTTTTATCTTTATATTTTTCATAAAAATCTCACGTGACGTGTAGCAACATGTAATACTAATCTTTCGTGGCAAATCCTCGGAGAATGAAAATTAATATCCGAGTTTTAATGTTCCGGCAAAACTCGATCAGTAGTAATAGTTGTAATATCAATTTTTAATTCACCGTTGCTACAATGAGATTAATTCGCCGACGAGGTGAAATTAGAGTTCATAAGCCGTGCGGCGCGTAGTTAATGGGTAAAATCGTTTGGCGTGTAAAAAGGAGGGAGAGAAAAAAAGGAGGTTTTATCGCTCCCGGAGGATTTAACCCCAACGCTATTTCGACGTAACTCCATTATCCGAACGAGTTTTCCCCGAATCGTTAATTTTCTCTGCCATCGACCAAAATTTCGCTCTCGCGCCACCTCCACCGTATACTTAAAATATATATTTGCGGTCAAACAGAATTTCGCGTCATCAGATTAAATAAATAAAGTAACAACCGGTAACAACACAATGACATGCAAATGTGCATAACGTACTTCGGAAATAATATCCGCTCTCTAAATCTGAATCAGTGGAAAAGTTACTGATTGCATCAGTGACGTCTTGCATCGCTATTGAATCAGTAAAACAGGGCCGAACGCGCTGCGTAATCAGCGAGAACGGCAAAGCTTACTGATTCGTCAGTGGTTATATCGTTATTCACTTATTTATTAGTGACTTCTGAGACACGTTCGTGCGTGCTCAGTGTCTTTTGCGTTAATATTACCAGTGAAGATAATTGTAGAAAAGAACTAATATATCACCTTCGTTATTGGTTATATCACCTTTGTTATTCGTTATTATTCAGCATTCCAAGTTTTACTAATTTGCCAGTTGAATTTCACTGATTTCAGTGACTATTCACTGATTCAGATTTAGAGAGTTCACTGATTTCAGTGGCATACTTTAGGACTGAGCACAGTGAATAATATGCATGATCAGTGACTATTTACTGATTCAGATTTAGAGAGCATGTTTTATAAATATTTGAATGTTATCGATGTGTTATCGATATGTTACTATATAAAGACCCGGGGAGAAAAACAAGGAAGGTCAGTTTTATTAAAAATGAGATATGGTCGTCATTTTGCAGCGTTTAAGAGATACTACAAACATCAATGATTTTACAATGTATCTGTAACTAATCTTGGATTAAAAACTGTATTAATCAGTGAAAAAATGAAGGTAGAACATTCGGGTATAGGGGAAATAACAAACTTTAAAATTCATTTTATTTAAAAATATAAAACTGACATTCCTTGTCTTTCCCCCCAGGTCTTCATATTATATGCTAATCTTTTCTTAAAATATCTATTTTTATGTTTTAAAGTTAATAGAACTTTTTACGTAAGCAACGCAACTTACGAGAAGTCTAATAGACAACGTATTACACGATAATATTCTGAACGTTCTTAATATTGTTTCTTTTAGTGTCAAAGTTTGAGAACATATTTTGAGTGGTCGACTCGTTATCATGTTATAGAACCGAACGGAACGGAATACACATCCGCGTATTCCGCCAAAATGTACAGCCCATATCGGTATCCGCGGTTTTCACGCAATTTACGTAACGAGTGTTGGCGGATTTACATCTATAGAGCGTGTCGCCCGCAGTTTCCCCAATTTCGATCCGCGATGCATCACGACCCTCATAATTTTTCAAGAATCACTTTGTGTTGTAGTTGCAAGCAAATATTAATCTCACGCCACACGTACGATTGTCTGTTGTATGCATTATCCGCTATACGTTATTCCAGCGTTTCCTACTACGATGATTAGATTTGCGTGAATCCTGTATAGCTTTAAATCGCCATCTTGCTAATTCTCGCTTTCCTCAATTTTAGCGATGTATTTAAATTTTTCAATGTATTATTAAAAATTTTTTTGCAAAATATTAATATTATTAAAGTTAAATTACTATCAAGAAAGAGAGAGATAATGTTGCTGTAACATTAATTGAAAACGTCCTTCTCACATAACGTTCCCTTTTTTAAAGTATGTGCGCCAATTTTACAAATTTATTCCTCAAACGCGAATAACGTGGCACGATCCTGGAAAAAAAGACTCATTTATTTCGACGTAAGCCGCACGAGATAATTATCCGTGATTTCTCGCTTTGGACGTCATAACGCAATGTAGCAATTACAATTTAACGGACGGGAAACCTTACAGCGGATATGCGTCGAGTGTTCAGAGAGCAATATTGTAATTCGTGACTGTTCTCTCTCCGATTACGCGTTCTGTAATACGCGCGGTGTTCCAGGATCGTTAATTAAACTCATCGCGATTGCGTTTCCCGTAACCCCGCGAAATGATTGCGGCGTTCGAACGCGCTGCGCCCCGTCGTTCGTGGCTGGTTGTAATTCAGATCGAACCGTTTTTTCTTGACACCTCGTATCGACGGTCCGCCGTTGCGTGAACGCGTCGCTGGCCGACCGATGGATCTGTGCCGGCACGTATCAGCCTCCATCAGCGGCTCTCCCAATTTTCGAAGCGCACTCGCGCGACGACAAGCCCGACGATAGCCCGTATAACCGCTGATGGTTTTTCAAGAGACCCATCCGCGTCGTCGGTCTCTGCGGTCACCGTTGGTGAAAACGCCGAAAATGTACGCGAGATCCTCGTTTCCGCGCAATAAATCTGCGCCGCTCCGATCACCTTTTGGGAACATGTGTCATGGCTTCAATTTCCCAGCGATAGCTTCGAAAATATTTTCGCGTTGCGCGGTATTCTTGACGTGGAAAGATCCTTAGTGAAAGTAAATCTATATATCAAATTTACTTTAAGTTCACATGCGAAGTTGTAACTTGGGAGTTTATTTCATTCTTCTTCTGAATTGAGGATTTTGATGCAAGAATCAGATTATTCTAAATCCTCGATCTTTTTATAATTGAAGACTTAATAGAGAGATTAAATAAGAAGATAATTTATTAGAATTCTCAGAAAAGTTTGGAAAATTGGCTGAATACGTGTCACCTAGGTAATAATCACAAGAAGTTATGGCGCGTTCGTTTATCATATTCAAACAATGTTCGACATATTGTTTATTTAATAATTAACAGATCCGATAATTTATAATAATAACTCTGTAATTTATAATAACAACTCTGTAATTTAATCTTCCGCGCCTTGTGACAAACGTTACGGTATTAAGGAGATAAATTTGTTACGACCGTTATCACGATAATCGCACCAATAACGTTTAATTTCCTCGGTTTTCACATTTATCTCCATTCGTTAACAAACATTCACCTCAATTCGCGGTCGGATATGCATGCGAGCCGCGATGCCGTTTTACAATGTTATACGTTGTAAAATTCGAACGAAGGGAGGATAATGCAAATCGCTCTATTTAGGTATAATAATATTGTTTGTTCCCGGCAAATGAATTTTCCATGGATGTGCACGCGTCCGTATAAATCACTTGTTCGACCGCGTAGCATGCCAAAATGCGCATCCCCCATATCGATAATCGCGGTTCACTGGCACTTACGCAACGACAGCTGATGAGTCTGCCTGCAACGCGCTACATTCGTCGTGGCTACCGGATATCGATCTTCTATTTAGCTAGTTAAGCCACTTTTGTGAGATATCGAAAATTAAAGACTTTAACACATTTAACAGAAACTCGATAGTTAATAATAGCAATAGTAGTATTTCGCTTTAATATAATTAACATTAACGATAATATTATAATAATTTTATTAAACACTTGTATCAGATAATTAATATAATATAACACCAGCGATAATATTAATTTCCATAATAATTTTCGTAATTTCTCGACTCGTATTTTACTATATAAGCTATGTCTATCTATTAAATTTAGATGACTAATAAATGACTAATGTGTAATAAATAACGAACTTCTTCGCGAGTCGTCGCACGTTCGGCATTGGACCTAATAAGAAAATGGAACAGTTTATATAAGATACGCATGAAACAAATCTTATTTAATTTTCTCTTAAATAATAATGATAAAAGGAATAAGAGAGTCGAACGCAGTTTAGTGGTGCGTGCATTTTTATTATAAAATTCTATTTAATTGAAATACATAAGTACTATTATTCACCAGATATTTCAGCTCCGAAATAATCGTTCTTATTTCTATTATTTCTCATCAATTTAATTTACGTTAAAGATAGCGGAGCCGAAACGTGAATAGCAGCACTCATGTATTTCAATTAAATATAATTTTATAAGAAAAAAAATTCGCGCACTAACTGCGTTCGACTCTTACAGCCCCTTTTATCATTGTTTAAACATTTATTTTACATATGAAAGTCTTTCAATACGTTACATTTATACTTCTTAAATAATAGCCTCCGGTCACGGGACTATATAGAGAAATTCAATTTGCGAATCGTACTCAGCCGTAATAGACCTCGGTGCGCTCGGTGTTCTCATAAAATGAATGGTCCTCATATTGAATTTCTCGTTGCGTGCCGGACGCGCACTTTTACGCGGGGCGAGCTCTTCAACTCACGCACTGGCAGAATGCAATATTGCGCGACTGTAAAGAGACCGTTTGTTTGCTTTCCGAGAGGACGCGCGAGCCATTACCGTTGTCGCCACAGGAAACGGCCACTTTCGGACTCTCGGGGGCGGTATTTCGGCAAAAATTCCGGAAGTTTCGGGCGCCAACGCGCATCGGGGAATAAAACCTTGCCCTCCCGCCATTGTTTGTCGCGATTTTGATTCGGTCGCGGCCAGAACTGACGCGAGAGGATACATGTCTTTTTTTTATCATCATTGTCTCCATCGTTCTCTCTTTCCACCATAATTTACTCGCGTGGTTCGCGCATTCCTGCCTCCTTTGTAGCATCACCTCGTCCCGCAAACGAATCACGTTTTCCCGCGGGACGGAGATTTGTTCCCGAAAACAACGGCTGGGGCCGTGGCCACACAAATTCACGTTTGAGAAAATAAAAGCGACGCGATACGCGGCTGGGCGATCAAAGATTTAACTCCGGCAGCCGGAAACCATTTGAGTCTCTTCGCGCGAAACGTATCGATGTTAAGCTGATATATTTGCGACCGGCGCGATGGCGGAAACCTGAAAAATTTGCGCGAGCGAATTCGTGAGCTGTAATATTTCGCGTCGTGAGAAATGGGATTTTTGAAGAGACGTAATAAAGCGCGAATTGGAAATTAATAAAAATTAATAGCGCGACATATATATGCATCCTCGCAGCCGGACGCTTGAAATCGCATTATCTTCGTGCGGCGCGCGCAGGATTCATTTTACAGCAATTTCCGGCAACGTTTATTCACCGCACGTGTTCGCGGGGCACCACGTTCTCCACGAAACCTCAATCACGCGTTAGTGCCATTTGTTCGATAGTCTATCGCGAATTGACTAGTGCTAATTTCGTACATGCCAATCCGTACTTTGATTTCCCGTAATCAATGAACGTATTGCAGCCTCAAATATATTAAATTATCTTCGCTTCATTAATGAATTTACCTTATATCTTCTACACATTAATAATCGAGTGGAATTTAAATTTATATTTTAGAATTAAACTGTTTTTTTTTAATATAACCGAGCAATATTCCAGGAAGAAGAGAAAGTCATGATAACGTCAAAATGACCTCAAAATGATGTCAAAGGCGTCGTTTTAGCATCATTTTGACGTCCTTTTGACATCGTTATGACTTTCTGTTCCACTTGGGATATTGTAAAGTATTGAATAAGTATCAACTTTTTCGCGACGGCAGTTTTGGCCGCCACTACAGTACCGCTATACAGGAGTGCGGAGTCGTAGGTATGCATTATACGACGAACAGAATCGGCGCAGAGTCGACGCCGAATTTTTTATCAAGCAATGTATCGCCTTTATAAAAATTACTTAAATAAGAAAAGAGAAAATTACAAAATTTAGTTATCTATATAATTTTTTTTAAGTACACAGAGACAGTTTCGCGGGCGGCCACTATAGTGGCCATTCGTTACGAAAAGGTTAAATAATCAAAGATATTATTTTGATAACAATGTAATTACTTTGCTGATTAAAATTATTAATATAGAAGGGCAATAATGAATATTTGTAATAGTTTTGCATAAATTTGTTTGTTAAATATGCATATTTAAATATGCGCTTTCAGATTTTATTCCTGACATTTTAAATTTTGCAATTGCACATTGCGAAACAAAAGAAACATTATGCCGCTAATAGAATGCACCGAGAATATTATAATATAATGCAAATGTACAATGTACTATATTCGCAACGAGCATATAATTATTTCGTTACGAACATTATATATGTATAACATATGTATACGCATATCATAACATTATTATTTTAACCGCATTATTATTACTTTACTTACACAAAAAGCTCATTTATTCATATATTTAGCGGAAGTACAATATATTCCTAAAATGAAAGAATTATGTTGATAAAACGATCAACGATGTAGCACTATTTATTTTAGCGACTTCTAGTTTCAATAATGCCGAGTAAAACTCAGCATGGACACGTTATATCTCATTTATTATCTTGCATGCATTATGAGAGGAGTGCCCGTTCTCTATTGAGATTTTTGGATGTATAGTATATTACACTCTGCTGGAAAGGATCGTGGATGGATCGGGAGCGACGATAGACGAGCGCGCGGCTTATACAGATGGTGGCATGGGCTCGACTACGTGAGCCCGAAGTTTATGGCAGAAGAAGCTCTCCGGGTTGACGTCCTTACCCATTCAGGGATAAAGGGTGGCCCGAATAAAGCTAGGAAGCATCTGACGTATCCTCCTTAGAGTTGATAGGCTATCACGTCGAAGTTCCTCTCTTGATAGACGGGCTATGGATTATTCAATCCGTAATATGGCAATCCAATAATATGGCACGACCGACGATAGCAAGAGTAATCGATACAGCGTTCGCTAGAATAGCGTTGATAAGTACTTTAATAATAATTCATAATCGAAGGAATTATTTATCGTAACAAAAACATAATAATACAACGTTATAAATTTTATACGTTGAAATTAATACTTCCCCGTTTTTGTTATATTAATGGTGATTTTGTTTATTTATCTTAATTTTATTATATATCTTGTTGATTCGCGTTGGATATAATATGATAAGGAGAAACCAAAGATTTGTAACATCGTAATGAGTTTACAAAAGAAAAAAACATTATTTTGGAGATCCATTAGATCCTTCACGAAAAATCTGTTAAATCGTTATGTCTATCGGTCATTTAATCTCACTGGCTACGATATTTCTTTTCCGTTATTTTACGTCGCTAGTATTATATGACTAACCGAAGCCCAATCGTACGCCAAATTCACGAACAATTTGTCGATCGATATAGAAACGTTGTGAGTCTGCTATCGGCGATGATCGTTTCGCCGCGTACGTAAGAAGGCGCGCGATAAGGGAACGAGCGTCTTTATATCGGTCCGCGAATCGAACGTTTGGACCGCCTCGTATTTTTCACATTCCCGTCGAAGTTTAACCGCAAAAGGGAGAAAAAGAGCGAAAGGGAGAAAGAGAACGAGCGCCTTCGGATATAAATTCGTGCGCGACGCGTTGAGAGAACGGACGCTTTTCAGGACTCGGAGAGCCGTGCGGGCGGCGGTTTTTGGTGGAAGCGATGGTTCGGAATAAACGCGTCGTCGCGGCGAAGCGAATACGACAATAATGTCCAAGTTTGAGCGGTACCGACGACGGTAAAAATCAGATTACACGTGGAATCTAGTTGGCGAACTTGCGAGTTGGCGGCGTTCGTCGGCGGACAATATCTTTCCCCGTTCTCGTTTCGCGTACGTTCGCCCGGCAAATATCATAAAACGCTCGTCCGTCGACGATGTGTTTTTCAACGCGGCTTACTCCGCTGTCCCGAGGGAAGAGGCCTGCTAGATGCCAGATAGCGACATATAACGTCACAGATAATTGACGCCGAGCGACGGAAGATCCAGGATCGATAGCGAAATTGTCGAAAAACATCCCTTAAAGACGCGGAGGGAATACGGTCTTGAACGTCATTTATTATCAGCCATGACGCTCGAAGCTGAAGAGCGATCGTGTGTAACAGGAAGAACGTTGTTCACACTGAGTAGTTTATTAATTGCAAATTAATTTTTGCAACGGTTTTTGCGTTACAAGCTATTAAAAATAAACGTTTAATCGTGCATGAATAAATTAATAACTAAAATTTTATTTCTTGCATGATATTAAATCTTTATTTCCACAGAATTTTAATTGCAAGTGCAATTTTATCAATGTTAAAAATTAATTGCTGTTAATAAATGATAACTTCTACTGGTATTTTCTTTATTGCCTTTTCGATTTAAATAAGAAATCCGTGCTTGTTTAATATTTCGTAGTCGCAGACTATATAAATTATAGTCTGCGACTACGAAATATAATAAATGCTATATCAAATATACAGAACATATTTAATATAGTGGCATTTATTATTGATTTTTGTAATTAAAAATTCTTAAACTTCGTTAAAGAATTTAAGAAGTTTTATGGAGATAACGACAATAGAGAGTTTTTGCAATACCGTCTTTTAGATACGGTGAACGCTAAAATCACATTATTGGGTCGAAAGACCAATCACGTTATTGGGTCGACCCAATAACGTGATTTTAGCGTTCACCGTATCTAAAAGACGGTATTGCAAAAACTCTCTAATGTAAAACATACGTTCCCCTTTAACATTATAATAGCGAATTACGAATTTTCATGGATTCACAGAAAATTATTTTTAATTAAAATTCTTTAGTGTAAACAGAAAGTTGGAAAAAATAATGAATTTATCTTGCACTTGTACACATATTTAAGTAAGAAAAAAATGTGTGCAAGATATCTAGAAACCGACATATAACTATTCATACTGTTATAAGTTACACGAAATATCGTTTTCGCTGTGAATATCAATTTTAGATCTATCTCTATTAAACTGACTTCGTGACAATAATTTCCGTTGCTTCATTTACGATGGCTCGCTGAAAAACGCGTGGAAAAAAAGGAAGAGCAGAGTCGGCGATAAGAATTGCGTTCGCGAGAAATGTTGTCGCGGCTCGTACTATCGTGCAGGATGTCACAACGAAAGTTTTGTCTTATCGGGAGACTTGCGGTTGTTCGTCGCGAAAGGAACCGACGCGTTAAGTGCGAAAATTTCCACGGTGGTAATGACGCCGAAAGTTACGTCTGACTTCACGGAAAAGAAAGAAAGGGAAACGGATGATGTCGCAATGATTGGTGATGTTAAAACATACTAGAGTGTAAAACGTAAAGAAAGAGATAGAAAACATAAGAAAAAAAAATATATATATCTTTTCCTTTGATTTTACTTATATTATATAGGTTATATATATATATATATATATATATATATATATATATATATATATATATATATATATATATATATATATATATATATATATATATAATATATATATTTATATAACATATGTTATATATCGATATTGCCTCTGACATGTTGAAACCAAAATAATGCGAGATATTAATATCATCAGTCACTATCTAAATATATTTCTAATAAATTAAGGATTGATTATGTTTGTTACATAATTATTTTTAAAATGTACAGTCGTCACCACTGAGGTTGTTACACTTTTTTTTAAATGAGTTCAAATGTTTATTTATTACGGGTTTCCCGCGGCATATAAATTTATGTTACACTCTGTATACGCAATTTGACAACATCATGATGGTTTATCGCACATGAGCGTGTGACAGTGAGTCGCATCCTGATTCCTGAACTTGATTGCGCGATCATAAACTCAGTAAAAAAAATGTGTAACAACCTCAGTGGTGACGACTGTACATCATTGCAATAAAATGCTGGAGAGAAGCTTACATGTCAATGTATCAGATTTTATTCGGTTGTAACGAGAAGTTAAAATTAAGGATATTGCATTAAAACTTTTGCAATGGCGCCTGCTTTATTTAATTCTTTCTGCGATAACAGATAATGTGAAGTCTTTTTTTTCTCTAAAGGGGAAAAGCTTTTAAAACTTTAATGCAATAAGTAATAAAAATAGCATGTTAAAGGAGATCTACGATCTGCGAAGGGCTGGAAAATATTGAATATATATAAGAGTGTACGTAAAATATTGGCATTATTTTTAGAGAAAAAGGAATTTTCTACATTGTTTCTCTTGAGACATACTTCATTAATACGTTGTTTCTCTAGAGAGAAACAACGTAATAATGAAGTATGCCTTACAAGAACTTATTATTACTTTTTTGTTAAGCGTTATAATTTTATGGCGCTGTAAAAGCATGTGTTGCAAAAATGCTTATACTCGTGAAAAGTCTATTTTTCATCTTAGTGTGTTAAAAGTTGATCTAATATTAACTTTATACTTTCATACTTTTTTAATTTTAAATATTAAATATCTTTATAATTAAATTTTACAAATTAAATTTGCGCTCTGTAGTAATTAAAAATTAGTTAATTTAAATCAATTGCAAGATTTTGAGCAAATTTTAATTCACTGAAACTGTTTTAATTTCAGTAGCTTATGAAATTAAATTATTTTAGCGTTGAAATTATTGTAATTTTTCAATGTGTATTTTAAGAACGTAATCACAAGATAAAATATGAAAGTTTTAGCCTTGACCAGGTTGATTGCAAAATGTGTACGGAAGAATATTCTTTGAAAAACACCAGTAAAGAGGTTGCATCGGGAACACTAACATTTGTTGACGTATCATTTTCCCAGTTTATCGTCGAAT
Source organism: Aphaenogaster floridana (assembly GCA_003063835.1). Lineage (NCBI taxonomy): Eukaryota > Metazoa > Arthropoda > Insecta > Hymenoptera > Formicidae > Aphaenogaster > Aphaenogaster floridana. Next base: position 256,827 of record NJRP01000065.1, read on the forward strand.
GTAACAGTAATGTAAAGCTAGGCGTATTAAACGAGGCGGCGTCGAGGAAGTATTACGGAAATATTAAGGTCGCGCAAACAGAGAACGAGAGGTGAGCAAATAGAAAGAGACCAAGGGCTGGGGAAATGGAGAGCGGTGTTTGAAGAATGAGGGACCGAGGGTTGAAGGATGCGTTGCGCCCAAGAGGTTGAAGACCGGAACAAAGACTAGAGAGTGAGAAAAGAAAATCGGATTAGGGACCTATCTCCGCGCGGCGTCAGCACACTTACTGCCAAGACGTTGAATGTTAAGACATTCATTATTATTCTTAGAATATCGAGCGTGACTTTCGAATGCAAATACTAATCACGCATATTATATATAGAATTGACGCAAAAGCATTTATCTCTCTTCTAAATTTTAATTACTCCTACATTCCACATCGATATCTGATGTGCACGAACCTCGGCTTTGCGAAACGGAAAAGTAATTGATGTCTAACGATTGAATGTCTCGTCGCAGAGAAATAAACAATTGTATCAATCTAAACGGGGGTTTCCGGATATCGTAACTTCCATGATAACGGTCGAACGCCTACGTTAGATATCAGTTCGAGAGATCGGGGCGTCCCCTTTATAACCCACTTCGTTTAACGTGCAGCTTGACGAGAAAGAGAAAAGAGGGTGAGTGAGAGACAGGGAGATAGAGAGTAGGAGTCGAAGGGAAAACTGACTGAGTCGAGAGTTGCCAAGTCGGATAATGGCGAAGTTATGGCAGTAGCAGCGACAGTCAGGGGACTCCGGTACATCGCGAACGACGATGCTAACGATCCTTTAAGCCGCAGACGATCGCTATCTGAGTTCCCCTGCGCGCGCGTATCGTCCGCGTGAATTTCGTTGCCGGGAACGGTTACGATGGGAAAAAGATTGCCGGAGCGATCGAGTAGATCTTCCGGAGAATTTTCCCGCCAGGCGAGCTGCTCCGATAGGTGAATGGAGCTCGTTTGTCGTCGCAATCACCCGGAAGTTGTAAACATCGTTGCGACGAAGCTGATAAAGAAATTTCGCGCAAAATATACGAGATGAACACAGAACGGGACGGAATACGCAGCGATCGATAGCGGCAGTGCGCTTTTTTCAGAGTTTTCGGAGTCGATCGACGTTTAATTAGGAAGTTATTTAACACCAGTGATAGAAACCTGAAGAGTTTCATTAAAGCCTTCCAAAGCCTGTTGATAAAATTCTAGTTTTTAGTTAGCTTCGAGTGGTTCTTTGTATCCGGTTTTAAAGAAATTCCGATCAGAGGCGTGTCCATTGAAAAAATGTTTAACATTGATGTTGAAAATCTTCGGATAAATAATACACTAATATTTGCATCAATATCGCAAAATAAAGTAATGGTTATTAAGGAATAATAATAAATTATGAGCAATATCTAATTATCACGTTATCACTCTTCCGCTTTTTTATTACATAGTAAAAGTTTGAACTGTTTTCTCTTCAAGGACAATCGCGAAAACGAATAAACGCTCTCGTATATGTAGATCGATCTTTCGTCGTGCCCAGCAAAATATCTCCGCGAGATTATTGCAAAGCTTCAAATAACGGGGAACAAAGGTCCTATTTGGCGCAAACGCTCGCGAGACAATCTCACCCGTCCAAATTTTCTTCCTTCGCTAAACGTTGTATATGGTGCCATTTCTGCTTACTTTTCACATTTTCTTCCTAGTTTACGCCGCGGCAAAGCGAAATCCCGAGTTCTGTGGCGTAAGTACTTCTGTGAACGCACATATGACTGCAAAATGCAACAAAATCTATCTAGCTCTTTTGTGTGTGCATTGCAGGCTGTTTCAAAAACATCATACATCCTCTCAACCGCGAGGGAAATGAATATAGAGCTTTTCGGCAAAAATCTGAATTAAATTTCACCATTTTTCGGGGATTTTCAGTTTTTGAAATTAGATACTCAGCAATTAATCCGTGCATCTAATCCCTAGGGCCAATCAAAATTAATTGGAAAATAAAATTTTATTTTACGTTAAAATTATTTACTTTACGTAAATAATTTTGACAAAGTTATTAACAGTAGCAATTTCTCGCTCCTGCGCTTCCTCCTCTCTTGCTGTCGCACTTTGCTTTCCCAGCGGATTTTCTCTCCGATAATATCACGACCATGTGAGAGAAGTAAACTTTGTAAACTTCTCTCAAAAATGCTAAAGTTTTATTCGCGCGCGACTCCAAGGCGAGTACGCGAGCTAGTTATTTTTCAGGTGGAAATTGATTTAAGGTACGTCGAGATTCCTCATGATTTACGGACTCTAAATGCGCGACCGAAGTATCGACCGACTTCGACCGGGCCGTAGGAAACCAGCGATTTGTTCCCCGCCCCAATTTATTATGACTGAATAGATAGGTCAACGGTCTTCCGTGCTGCCAACGTCGAGGCGCGAAGGGGATGAAGAGAGTGGCCCGGAAGTGTTGGTCTATCGGATTATCTGGCTGTCGCGCAAGCCGTAGAAGCCCGAATCGCTGATCAGAGATAACTCGCGTGATGGAAAATTGACAAATGTGGCATCTGCGAAAAATAATAGAGCCATTTATAGAACGATAGAACGTCTACATCTTTTTTGACTTTTATAGTATTGGTAACAATCACTCCTAGAATAGAGAAGTACTTTGCAATATTTATCTTCTCCATATGAAGTAGTTACAGAAGTAATAATATATATGATCGACACAACTGGCTAATTAGGCTAATTAACTGGCTTTATTAGCCAGTTGTGTCGATCATATATATTATTACTTCTGTTATCTGTTTACTGGCGAAGAGAAGATTTTATTATTCTATTTAAGTAGTTACATTATCAAGAAAATACATTCAGTAAATTAAAAAAAAATCTTATCTTTCTCTCTCTCTCTCTCTCTCTCTCTCTCTCTCTCTCTCTCTCTTCTAATTATTATCTTTTTCTATTCCAATTTATACTTACATATATCTTTATTAAAATGTTGTGAATCCTAGGACTAAACAGAGGACCCAGATTTACTAATTAATTACCATCGCATATTTTCCGAGTGCACGCAGATTATGCGCCAGCAGGAGGAATAATATAAATAATCGGGCGATTCGACAGGGCTTGTTTGACGTTCGATGCCAGCGATGAAAATTGCTGACGGACGCGACGTACAAATATCAAAACCGATATCAACCGGAGAGGTTCCCCGATGGCCAGAGTAGCCGTAGAGTGTATAGTTTACACTGACCGCCATGAAAATTTCCCTCGGGATCCGAAGCGCAAAGTACGCATCGCCGTTACTGCATGCGCAGCCGATATACGGGCACGGCTTCTCGCACTACTCCCAATTTATGCCGCGGAATATAACATGCGCTTCCACGTGCAATCTGCCGGGATTTCGTTACTCGGCGAAACGATCTACCGGCATATATATGCGCGGCCGGTAATCATCGATATGCGGACTACTTACGCGGAACCGCCCGCGAGCAAAGAGGTGATGAAAGGCGATGATAAATTTGATATCGCGAGAGCGAGCGGTTCGTTAGCTCGCGGCTAAAAGATTCGGGTTATCTGCTAAAATCATGCACCGCAGAGAAATCCTGTTTTATCGAAATATTCCTTCAAGATATCTAATTAAATAGAACTGCAGTACGCTGTTCTATTTAACGATACACGAAATCGATGGTATGGAAATAAAATGCCCGTTATCACGACAATAATTTATTCTGATTAATTATTACGCGGTATATAGCGTTTCACTTTAATTCCTTTATTATCATATGTTTAACTGTAACGTAAATAGAAAGCGAAGATTATTGGTCGATCCAAATCAGAAGAGCGATAATTGATCCTAAATAATTCAATAATTAATAACCGATAAACAAAACAATGTAAATGGACAGCGTGGAATACGCTATTTATGAAGTCATCCCGATCGAATGAAAAAAACGACGGCGTGCTTAATTTTTTATTGGATCCACAAAAGGTAGCTTCGGGAACCGACCACCGTATAATTCTTAGATCAAATTAGATGCGCGCTTGGAATGCCATTATCGCCGATCGGCGAATGCGCGACGACCGTTGGAAGATGGGCGAAACCGTTCACATTTTACGGCTAAAGCAGCGAAGCAGACTCCGCGTGGTTATCAACGTGTTAAACTACGTAATTCCACGTGGAGCATAAACTTAATGCGCTCGTCCGCCCGCTCTCCTCTCTCTCTCTCTCTCTCTCTCTCTTTCCTCTCCTCTCCTGGGCCCGGCGAGTGCCCGTCGTATCCAGCGTGTGACAAACTACAATATGCACGATTTGCATGCAAATGTCGCGCCATGGTAAAAATTTTTTTAACCGTCGTCCTATCCGCCGTTACAACTGAAATACGAGCTGCGCGAAATCCGGCGCGACGTAAAAATCTTCGGGGACACGCTAATTCCTTCGCGAAACTTCATATTAATGCCCTCCCCAGGGAGGGAGGTTGAAACTACCCAACTCAAATTGACCTCTTAGAGAGCCACTCGCATAATCGTCGGATATCAGTGCCCGCTATTCTCGGCGTAAGTATAACTGCGCTCTCCTTTTTCGCGTAAAGAAAAGTACGTAAAATGTCTCCGAGAGACATTTAGGGGACGTTTATAAACTTAACTCCGAGAGGAAGTATTTTAAGGGGACCCCGCGCGTCTGACTCTCGAATGAAAAGATTTAAGTATTCGGTGACTGTGGCGCGTTTCTTCATTCCGCCATGTAGATACCGTCACGTTAAAGTTTTCGCGCGGCGTGTTCCACGCGGATAGCCGCGCGGTTATCAAACGCGCTAAACTACGTAATCCGACGGCGAGCTTAATGTCTGCCACTCTTCCGCAACCCCCTGCGCTGCATCCCCACGAGCGCGCGCGCGCGCGCGCCTCTCATCCCCCGCGGATACCTGTAACTTAGTTTATAGGTGCATGACGGGACATGCTCGTACATTCATGTCTCCGTATGGTTGCCACAATCGGAGGGAACAGCTCGGATAATCGCTCGTGCTTTCGCGAAACTTCTCGTGGGAAATTGCCGAAACTCGGGGGGGTTATCGCGAGGAAGGAAAGCGTGCTGTATCGTCGCGGTATATAGCGTATCCCTCTCTGCTTATCTGTGTCCGTGCGTTGGCAACTGCTCCTATTTGTGTGCGGCGATATGAATCTTACCGGTTTTACGTTGTCTATTACATCGCGACGACAGAAGTTTACGCGAATGAAATCTTTCCGGACCGCCATTGCGAAGCGGACAAACAAACTTTATCACTTTCCGGGGTGTGTGCCGGTCGACGGACGTGATCGTGTAACTTGTCCTACGTAATTGGCTTAGTTGACGCCAGCTGGACGCCGGTATATGGTAAAAGTTCGAGCTAATCAACGGCATATCGCGGATTTGCGACTAATATTAAATGCAAATCGAATTTCGCCGAACTGGGTCTCCGGAATATCAACTTATTTACGCGGATCCAATGCTCGTGTAATGGACGCGCGATATGTGATTTTGATGATAAAAGTTGAAAATACAGCCAACACGTATCGTACGCGTATCGTTGCGAATTGAAATATTTACGCGAGATCTGCGAAAAGGACAGTGCAAAAGTAAACTATTCTCCATAATTTGTAGGATCTATCTTAAATATAAAATCACATTTAAAATAGATTTTATAAATTGTGTGTCTACTTCACTTTTATGTGTTCTGACGCATATCTTCGACATATACATCCATCAACTATCGATTCCAAATTCCGCAAAGAATAACACTTCATATCCCGTCAGTTCCGGGACGATCCTGCAGATGCAAACGATCGCTCGATGTCAAGCGTTCTGTATGCGAATAAAATAAACGAGCGGATTATGAGGGAGCCCGGAAAAAGTGGCAGATATGTACGCTGAGGCTTGTCCTAAATCGCAGCATCGATTCCGGCCGTCATCCGGCCGCGCTCGCGAAACTGCTTCGCGTGCGCGCGCGATTGATCGGAGCCTGATGTTATTTTTCCGCTGGCGGACTTCCTGAGAGAGTGCGCCGTCTCGAGAGGGTGCACCAGGGGTTGGCTCGCGCCCGCGCGGGGAGTTTATTCCCGCGGGCAATTTATTCGGCTGGAAAACATCGGCGGTGCAACGCCGGAACGGCGGTGGCTCTCACGAAGCCCCGGCCATCGTGGAAAAACGATTTCGCCCCGCGCGACGACGAGAGAATCGAGTTGTAAACGCGGTTGTAACGCCAGATTGGCACGCTGTAACGCGGAATATTTAATCGGCATCGGACGAAACTTCGTCACCGTTGTTACTCCGTCGTTCTGGGACGCCTCGGCGCCGCAAGCGCAATATTCGCGGGCGGCCTTTGCGCCGTTTTGCGGTAATGTCATTGCGACGCATTGCCGGGACGACGTATGGAAATATTCCGCGTAAAAGCATTACGTGCTTCTCCGTTTGCGCAATTAGTCAAAAATTGGAGGCATTCAATCTGCCAGTCTCCAGCATGAAAGCTTAACGGCGAGCGGTTGAGGGCTCTCCGATAAGATGAGGTATATCAATCGATGATGGTTGCCGATGAAGGCAAAACCGTTTAAACAGATAAAAACGAATTGGGAAACTGAAAAAATTTTCTCCATATCAAACACACCAGTGCTTGCCAATTTTGACGGTCAGCAAAAAAGAATTAAATTCTACTCGTTTAAGGTTAATTAAAATATTTTTATTTTTATTTACACAGAGCGAAGTGGAAAGGTGAACATTTTATTCTGGGATTCTCTCTCTCCAGATGAATTTCACTAAAATAAAATTTAAATGTGAAATAACATGTGCGTGGAATTTGGATGGATTGCGAGATGTCTGTGGATTTATAAATTGATAAATTTTCCGAAACTCCATTGTTACCGCATATTGTATGGCTGTTCAAACGATTTACAACTCACTTTCACTGGCAACGCAAAAATTGATACGCGCTCGAAGGAATACTCGTACTTGGTGCTTAAGTCGAGTCGTGATGGGCGGAGCCTGCCGGAGCAGTTTATTCGAAAGTGAAACACTACCTCGGCTCAACTTTCCTACGAATCGAACACCCGCAAGACGATAGGCTTCGCCATTAGTTCCCCGACGAAGAATCTCGTTTACTGTTCTCCATCCCCGCGTCGCGGATAATTGTATTCAGCAGAGATCGGTCTTAAGCGGCGTGTCCGCGCCTTACTTTATTCCGACCGCGAGACGAAAACTTTCCGACCTAATACGATATTCCTTTCGGCTTTACGGTATTTGCACTTTAGCGAACTTGTCTAAATACCCGCAAGAGCGGGAAGAGAGAGACGGCAGCTTAGCGATCGAAGCAATTTCTTCTTTACGTCTCTCTGCATGACGGCAAATTTGTTTACAAAATATCATCACTCGAATAAATTTCTAATGGAAGATAGGATTATGATTTAAGGCCACATTTTGTTATCACAGTGCATCGCAAAATATTATAGCGCAACGTGTCAATAATTGACGCATTAATTAAGCACGTTGATAATATACATGATATACATGATGACATGATGTACATGATAATATATACGGATAAAGGAATACATTATAAGTTATGTTCACTAAATGTGCATGACAATAAATCAATACCGTAGCGAATTGTAAAATGCGGAATCATGATTTAAGCGCGAACTGATGTTCGTAATAATTGCAAACTGTTACAGAGCGAATGAATTGCGTGTCAGTTGAACGTGAGGTCCGTGTTCGCGATTCGGTAATTAAACTTGTAACAGAGCAAATAATAAGGAGCGATTGGAAGTGACGCGATAGGACCGTCGTCCGCCAGCGATGATTTATAACTCGAATTATTAACTCGGCGCTTAAGCTCCTTGAGTACGCGCGTAATCCATCCGGCAGGACACAGTCGATTTACAAGGCGCAATATCTCCACCGATTTTAGTACTCCAGGTCTTGGAGTCGGGAATAACAATCCGAGAATAGATAGGCGGCGGATATATGGATTATACGAGAGAATTATACGACTTCTCTCTCCGTAACGTCGACGGCTTTAATGCAGAAGCGGAGTTACGCGGCAGGATATCCTGAGAATCGCGGATCGATATTTACTTTTTCCCATCTCTCTCTCTCTCTTTCTCTTGCGTAAGTAAATCTCGTTTCGTTTTCAACATACATTAAAGCATTTTGCGTAATGTAATGAAATATAATATAAATTAACATTTAATTTAATTAATGGATTTAATGAACAAGATATTATCAGGAAAGAAAAAAAGATAGAAAAGTTTTATTAAAAATTTTATTATTTGTAAAATTTATATAATTTCATTATACGAAACGTAATAATTAAATCTAAATTAGAATTAATAAAATTTTGATAAAATTTTTATATAATAGAACCAAATATGCGTAATATACACGTCACTGAGCGAAATTGTAAGAATAAAATAAAGGGAGGAAAGGAGAGATAGCGGTAAAGAAAAAGGAAAGTCTTTGGCTAAAATAAATACTTTTACAAGTACATCTCCAATCTAATTTATTAGACCTATAATTAAGACTGGCATAGAAATCGTGGTAGCTTGGAAATTATGTGATTTCTCAAATCATATAAATGTAATAATGAAACGTTACATATCTGCAGCATGATGTGTCATAGTGCAACGCTCGAAGTGTAATTTACTCCTGGTATATGTTGCACGCACATTTCCCGTTAGTCATAAACAAGTCTGGTGCAAGCATATTCCACATTTGGAAATTGCTTTACGATATATTCCGAGGCTAATTACTGGAGCTTTGCTCCAAACCGAATTTTGGATTCACGAAAATATCAACAACCCAAATTAACATAGATTAAAGTAAAACATACCGAAGTCTCAAACAGGTAAATCAGGTAGATAGAAAAATAATTGTTCCATTTTAACATTTTCCATCTTCTCACAAAATCGCATTTTATTCGTAGTAGGTTTAATTACCTTAAACGTTTATTCGTGATTGCAAATTTAATCTATAATTTATAAATAAGCCGTTGAATTAATTTTTAATTTTTAATTTTCTCTAAATGTTGATTGATTCTGATTAAGAGTCGATCGTTTAAATCCTAATTCTAATGCATTTGATCGCTAAAATTGATTCCACTCCTTCAGTAAGCACATTCACCTTGAAACGTACTCGAAGCACTCCGCCACAAAGTACACGCCAATCCATCAGCTTTACGTCAAAGCGTACGCACAGTACCTTTGATGAATTACGGGCTATGGATCGAGTGACGTCTAAAGACCGCCCGGGTCATCAAACACCTGGGGCAATAGTCCACAATAGTCTAACATCACGATGCGCAAACACAATAAGGACTTGCTCCCAATGAGGGTCCGCGTGCTGAATTATCTACGAGTTTGACTTAACTCGGCCTCGAAACGCGATTACTCACACGGGGCTTAATTTTAACGCCACGATGGTCCATGTAAATTTAATTTATTTTTTCGGAAAGGGATCCATAATTTACTTGTAAAAGTTCGTTCAGAAAAAAGGAAAGTCATATGTTATATTCACGTGAGTTTCTTAAGAGGAACAAAAAATGGAGTCAATAGAAGCAGTCTTTCTAAAATCAATGTAGAGAATTGCTTGATTTTTAGATCTTTTTTTAAGCAAAGTCAAAGATGGGAAATTTCTATAATACGCTGCTCATAAAAAAAAAGACAATAGATTATTGCTCTGAGCGGAATTGGATGTACTGACGTGCGATATGCAGAATCCGAAGAATGCGATAGTGGCGAGAAAGGCACTAACGGTCGCATTAACGTATAATTTAGCGCCGAGGGAATGGATCGCGCCGTAAAAGTTGTCCCATGCGACCTGAGAAGACCGGACGTTCCCGTTTCTTTTTAACGATCAATCGCGGAATCTCCCGCGGACTCGCTCGTACTCGGCGGAAACGATTGGCCCGGGCGCTTTGTTGGCAAGTGACCCTATTACCGCCGCGACTCTCTGATAAATTACGGGATGCGAGCCCACGACATCCAAAGATCCAATTCTGAACACGTGGCGCGTGTAATGGCATCGTTCGAAGGACCGTGACGGCTCGCGCGGAAGCCGATATATCTGCCGCACGTCGATACATACATCGCCACGGGACAATCCGGAGGTCGCGTTCCGCCGTTGACTATCCTACCGAGCCGATAGTCGATAGCCTCTGCGCTGACCTATGCATCGATACACGTAACACGATACCGCTCACGGATTAGCGTCACGTTATAAATATATATAGACGTATCATAAATATTCTTATATAACTATTGAAATGTCTTCACATAGTGGATTCTGACGTTACCCTAGTTTTAGCCTTAATTGATGTCAGTTTGTGTAGAATTGTTCATATATCTTCTTGTTTTTTCATCTCTGCCATCGCGTTGAACGATATTTATTATAATTATTATATATTTTAAATAATGATATTGGTAGTAAAAAATCTGGTTTTAAAATACTAGAGATTGTGAATATCTTTTCATGTTTTATATACTACACGGAGAAAATTTTATATTGAAACTTACTATGTATGACAGTAGCCGTGGACCATGCTGGAATCATAAAAATTTTTACTATGTTTTCACAAATGAGTTTATTAATTATTAATATAATAACAGTAAAAATTTTTATAATTCCAGGAATGGTCTACGGCTACTGCCATAGTAATTTTTAATATAAAATTTAATATAAAATTTCTCCGTGTAGGAGTGTGGATCAACGAATGGAACCGGTGCAATAGTCTAGCATAAATTAATTAATATTCAACTACAAAGCATTTGTACAGCAACTACATTTGCTTTCAATTATCGCATCTAACTGTGTATGTATTTTCTTTGTTACAGGTGAGTCGAGAACATTACTCTAGAAGAAGAAATATAGAAGAAACGCAAACAACTGCGTGAGTTATAATTATAATGGAAAATATTTAACAAAATACTATTTGCATCGTCAGAAAACATAAAAATACAAAATTATCAATTGATCGCTCATTTCATCATTGTTGAACGACTCCATCTTCTGCTTTAATTGAGTCGAACGACCTATTCTTAAGTATAGATCTTAAAGAGAAAAGGATGAAATAAGTTAGCAGATAGTTTGCGTGTCATTATCATCGTGATTCGAAGTCGGAGGTCGAAAATGAGCGATCCTTTCGGAAACGGAAGCTTTCACGGTGTTTCAATGCGGGCGCTGTCGTTTCCGTGTTTCCTGTCAGGATCGCACCGTCGATCGGTATGCAAGTCCGCGTCTGCCGTAGAAACGCGTCGTCACACATATGAACTCAGATAGGTTCCTCGGTTATCCTTCTTCGTGTCGAGCACTTGCTCACGCACGCTACGCGCATCTTTCAGGCGTACGCTTAGCAATACTTTGCGCGAGACGTGCGACCGCGTTCGGCGGAATTACGTCTCGCGATAACACGATTGTCACGACATCGCTTCCTTAACCTGACCCAGATAACAAAAGTAGAAAGCGCAACTAGTAGATGAATAATATTTTTAAATTCTTCGTGTACAATAAAATAAACAAAGACTACCCGTTTCTCTACTTCGTGTGTATACGACAAAGTTTCTTTAATTCTTCTACGATAAGTGTATCATAATTTTCCTCTCAAAGTATATTAGTATAGATGCATCCTACAGTATACGACTTTTTAGAGTTTCTTGTTTTTATCTCGATTAGGAATATATAAATCCGATAGCCGTATATATATATAATTTCTAACACCTGTAGAACATAATAAAAGTTGGCTACATTTTTACTAATATAAGATAGCTGAGGCAATAAAATCGAGAAACAGTGTTCGGATCCAATTAAGATATTGTAGGAGCAAACAAGCTTCCTCATCAAAGATCTGTTTTATTTTGTTACTGTTGATTACTACTTGGTAGCACTGAAGAACGTAGGGAGACCGATTGTAGCTTTTCTCAGTTGCTGGAATGTGGAATGTTGCATTCTTCTATGTTACCTGGGTGACTTGAGCCTATCGCACAATAGGAAAGCACAGGCAATAGGAATAGGGAATAACACAGGCAACAGAAATAACTAAATTCCAACTTACCAGAAACCGTGTATCGAACGCACAATGAAATATGGAATAGGCAATAGGAACAGAATTTCCGACGCGTTGGATTTCTGTTCCCTATTCCCTGTATTTCTCGTAGATATTTTTGAAGTGCGAATGCTATGTCAGCATATAATCACGAATATTGCAAATTGAACAGGGAATTTGACACATCGATAGAGGCTGACGACATGGAAGAAGACGAGATAGATAATATTGATATGGAATGTTGTACGCAAAGTGAAAAAGTAGGCGACGAATTGTTAATAGATCTTGTGAGATCTCGCCCATTTCTATATGACAATAGTTTGTAAGAATATCGTGATCCGAGCATGAAGGAACTTTCAATAATAACACACTATTTTCGTTCGGAATTCGTAATATTATTATAGGTCGTGTTCGTTAAGCACATGCGCATAAGCAGAAAAGCAGATGATTGGACAGCATTCTTGTTGCCAACGTATCTGTGTCTTGGTATCCCTGGTAGAAATGTTATGCATTTTTTGAGCAGTTAGTGGACAGTTATATTAACCTCTGTCTAGTAACTAAGAAGTAAAACTACTTGGGATCCCAATCAGGATGTAACGCTTTTCATGCAGTTACTGCGCACAAAAGATGCGCAAAATCTGAACCCATTTATTAAACAAAAACAGGACAATAAATGGACTATTCAATTGATTAATAAGCAAGCCTGCTGCTCATAAAATTAGCAGTTTTGCCCTAGTAATATTTCATATTTTCTGCATGCTTGCTAAATGTAAAATTTTAAGGTTAATGACAATGAGAGTCGTGCAGGAAATTTTTCGTGCGTAATATATGTTGTACTAAAAGTAGCATAATATATATTATACACCGAAGATTTTTGGCAGTATGACTCTCATTGATCTTATTCTTATATATATTC
>NJRP01000065.1:270111-318364 GCA_003063835.1 Aphaenogaster floridana
CATATTTTTACCAGGAAAACTGCTTCAGCCACTGAATAAAACTCTATCAAGTTCTTGTCCATTTCCTACGCAGTATTGTTACAACTAATGAGAATGCAGTAATACTAGACAGTAACTGGAAGGGTGTCTAGGAAAACTGCATAAATTTCTAACAGGGATTACATAGGTTTCTATTCCGTATTTTTATTCCCTATTCCTATTGCCTGTGCTTTCCTATTGTGTGATAGGCTTTAGGTTGGTTTTTTATCGACGATTATCATGGATCAAAAACGGAATTTAAAACCATTTTTTTCTCGGGAATATCTATTGGAATTTCATCGTGGCGTCGTCGTGTTTCGATTTTATTTTTGCGTACAACGACGGTATCGCGCGACGAATTTAGATTCTCGCCACAGAAGCGAACGAGTTTAGTACACGACGCAGCTGCGTACGACATTATGTCGGCAGCTCGCTGAAGCGATTGTGCCTCGTTCGGTTCGTTATCGCGGCGGAAGATCGGTGTTGCAGCTGTGGAGGTGTGAGCGGTTTGTTCCTACTCCATTCACGCGCGGGATACCGTCTGCCCGCCGATATTACACGCGCGGAGTCGCTTCAAATAGCGTTACGTCTGTCTTCGTGGCAACTGAATTGGAAATGTTATCTTGTGAAATAGTAGACACTTTGCTGCACACGAAGCTACGGTAACGTGGCTAATACGAGATAAAAATGAAAATTATAAAAACTATAAAAAGAAATATCAGGTTAATTTTGACGCTAGTTTTATGAGCTTAAAATATTTTGGAGCGCTTTTTTAAAATAAATTTTACTGACTGTTAATATAAAATGGTTATATTTGAGAGTTTATCAGAATTTCAATATTGTAATTCCTCTAGGCAACATTAAAATGCTTTTTCGATGTCACGATTATTTTTCGCAAAATTACGTAAATTTGTGTTTCGTCGTTTTTAGCACCGATTCGAAATGGCCCTTTAATCTCGTTGATATATATATATATAAATTATATATATATATATAATTTATATACGTTTCAAAATCGTACATTTGCGAAAAGTTTGTGCCAATCCCTGATTATAAATGTGCGCTTTATCGAACTCGTTCTGGAAATCCAGAGCCCTCGGACCGTACTCGAATTCAACGGTACACGTGCTGCGACTCGATGAACCAACTGAAAAATCAAATCTCTCCGCTCTTCCCTTTTCTCGTCCGGATGTGTTCGTTCTGCAACAGGTCCCGGTTTATCTCACGCCCGAGCGAGCTTCCGAGCTTGCAATTGTTTCGGCGCATAGGCGTGAAGAACCGGCTTTGAATGGCGGCGGCAGCGACGGCGACGTCGATGCCAGAGCGTCGCTGAAGCCGCACAACGTCAGCAAAAACCGCTCGGCGAAGGGGACGTCGATTTAATACCCGCGCTTGCTGGAATCCACGACGAGCGGTTTCACGAACGATGAAAAGCTCTCCTCTCCCCGTCGGTCTTTGGCCGATTATCGACGTACCTTCTGCGAGGTTGACCCTTTTCTGGCGGACTAGCATATCTCGCACCAGCCTTCGCACGTCATGCGCAGGTTTACCTTTTTCACCAGCGAGCCGAGTCCGAAAACATTGACACTGCTCGAGTAACCTTTTCAAGGCTAAAAGGCTTTTCGGCTTTTGTTCGCAGCCGAGCGTACGCGTGATCTCGACTGCACGTGTCGCGATCATCGAACTATGCGGGATGTCGCGGAACTCTTTTTGTAGAATCGGTTTTTTTCTTAGTCGCGGATTCTTTGACTGATAAAATCAGCAGCATCGGAGAAACTTTGAAGAAAATTTACGTGTCATAAATACTTGTTTTGAGAAAAACACAAGAAAGTCTTTTTGTGTCCTATTTATCATAATCATTACGTGATCATTAATGTGATGGATGTCTCGCGCGAATATCATATTAGAGTCATATTAGATAAATAGCAAAATAAGCGAACGTTATCAAATTATCGAAATATATTTCCTAAAATTATTTATCACACACGGAAAAAACGATAAGGTTGCCACAACCACAACAATAGTAACATTTGGTACAGCCACGTCCTGTGGTTGTCACATTCACATTGATGTGAAGGCAACTATATGCATTTGGTACAGCAAACATAGTGAATGTTGAGACAAACATAGTGAATGTTGAGACAAACATATATAGATGCACTACAAAACAATGTGAATGTGACAACCACAGGACGTGGCTGTATCAAATGTTACTATTATTGTGGTTGTGGCAATCTTATTGTTTTTTCCGTGCACATGTACATATATATATATATGTATATATGTATATATGTGTATAATTTCTCTCTTTTTCTCTGTTTCTCGTTCTTCATCTATTATGTAGTTATATCTTTGGAAAATTCTATATAAATCAAATTTAGCAAAAATTTAATTTTAAAAGCTTACATTTTTAATTGAATTCAAACCGTTGGCATTTAACAATGTTTTAAATAGAGTCTAGACAATTAATAATTACAGTAACTATTATAACCACAGTTAAAAATACATATCGTAATATGAAAATATTATATTCTTTTAGAATTAATATTTTCTTTATAGGAGCAATAGAAAATTATAGGAGCAGTAGTTACAAAAAATTCATGACTATCACGAAGAACTAATTATATGACTATGGATATTTGAATAGTAATGTCATTCAAATAATTTAGATAAGATCATACGCGAGATTTTCGGTTCGATGTATTTGAACACTTCATTAATATAATTATTCGTTTCATTTGGATACGATTCATTTAAATTATTCCAATCCTCAAATTACAGTCGTATTCAAATATTCGATTGTGTTCGGGAACGGTGAATCGCTTTATGGCCCCAAGTCATACCCAGCACCGCAGATCGAACTCGCGCGTTTGATACCAAAGTACACAGTATAATTTATCGCGCGTTTCGCGAGAACGGTGGCGGGTCGGGGTTAGTAGGGAAGCGACACGATGAAAAATTGAGGGACGTCCAAATGAGAAATTGGCAGGTGATTTTCTACGTTCGACGCGATAATTCATTTGACTTCCCCGGCTGGGAGCGACCGTCGCGATATCCTCGTCCGCGAGCGACGCTTTATTATGGTAATTTCATTCGGGGATGCCCGACGTTGATATCCTCAATCCGTGTTCGATTCGCATCGAAATAAGCTTCAATCCAACCTCGAGTGAGCGAGAGAGAGAGAGAGAGAGAGAGAGAAAAGCAAAAGAGGTAGGAAGGGAGAAACGGAGGGTGCAAGAAAGAAGGTAAGGACACACGTCGACATTGCGAAACGCAGACTTTCCGGGATCAGCAGGACGACGAGCGTGCAAATCGACGTCCTCGCGAAACGCAACTGACTACGAAATTCCGCTGAATTCCGCTGGAAAAATTCCGACTTGTCGTAATGATTTATGTTGGGTACGCTGTATATCTAGGTAGCGGATCGAGTCGCTATGCTGTGTATTCTTCACCGAGACCATTCGCTTGAAGTAACACGGTCACACGCAGTTCTATACGAAATTGTTTATTTGGATTAATTCAGATTAAATACTGAACTATTTGAATTAAATACTTAATTTTAATAATAGCTGTATGTCTCATAAGACATTAATACTTATTGATAAACTGAATTTGACGGAGCGGATCGAAATAACGCAATATAGATTACTGCAGAGTATGTTTTAATATTTTTCAAGTCCGAGAACTTGAATTATAAGTCAAATATATAGCCGAAAATACGGAGTAATAGAGTATTTCTGGCGGCTAATAACAGACCATTACGTAGACATTCTAAATGTAAATAAGGCCGGTATTCATAGTCGGATCTTATATTTAAGACCGTCTTAAGTACAATCTTGAGATGTCATGAACCAATCACAGAGCCGTATTAGCGTCTTAAGACGTTACTTAAGACGATCTTAAAATAAGAACGGACTATGAATACCGGCCATAAACACTAAATTTACAAATTTTAAAGGGGATCCTGGAGGGAAGACCGAACTCCGACGCGAGAGCCGACTTTACCGACCGATACATCACATCGATACATCATTACACACTACTCCATCAATATTGTACGCACACATTCGCAAAAAGCTATTCAAACAAACGGTTTTTTTTCTGGGCTATCAATCTGAATTTCAACGATTGATTGTTGTTTCTGCACTTATTCTGAACAGTGGAAAGTGTTCATTTTGTGTACATATAACATACAGAACTTTTCATGTAAGTAAATGTTTCACGAACTGACAGTTCTACCATACCGACTAAAATATTATTTTTACATTTTTTTCCAGTTTTAACACAAAATGATAGTTTCCACTGTTCATTAGTATGTATACTTTAATTCTGTAAAAGGATTTTGCGATCAATAAAGCCAATTCAAAGTAGTAACGTTGACTGTAAATGTCGGTAATTCGATCCGTCCAGGATCCCCTTTATTTCATCATATTGCATAACCTAAATTTACTATAATATTTAGGTGACGACCAAAATGGATCCCGAAACGTTAAGGCGAATGCCAGGCGTGAAACGATTTATTATGCCGATAATATATCTTTTGTCCCACATTCTGAACATATTTCCTACCGCAAATACATTTATCAGCTCGCGTACGTCGACACTCATATCTCGAATTTACCCCTTCGCTGGGTGTGCCGCGCGGAAAATGAGCGCGTTCCTACGGTCGCCTGGGCCGGTAGAAAAATGCAATTAAATTAAACTGCACGTTCCGTGTCGCATTCATGGCGTACACGACGTGTTTTCAATATATGCATGCGGTGATAGATAACGATCCTGCAGTAATGCGCCGTCGCTTCCGTCGTTGTACTCAATCACTGTTTCCGTCGTTGCGAAACCCCAAGTTATCCCATTGTAGCTTACGCAACAGACAATTTTCGTAATTCGTATTCCACACACAGACGAAATAAGCGCGAATTTGTTAACGCACAAACAACTTTTCTCATCAATAATGTATCAAGCCAACTCGAAATTTATCGTATAATGCGATAAATTTAAAACGCGGATTTAATCGATTAATGACTTCGGAAAGTAGTGCGAAAAATATCTTGGCACTCTTCGGCACCGAGCGCTCGCCAGATGTAAGATATCAGAAAGTATTCCTCCCTCTTTCCAGCTAGCAGATGCTAATGACGTTTCGCGGAACAAACAAGGGGCGAGCGGATTGTGCGAGGGGATCATTAGTAAAAGTGCGATAACGTCAACCACAGTAGCGGAGAAACACGTCCGGGAAAACTCCGCGGCGAGCCGAATATTTTCTGGCCTTATTTGTGCCGTTTAATGGCGAGTGAAGAAGAGATAATGCCCGAAAACGAGTTAGCTCGCCCGCATCATCGCTCGAAAGTTCGCCGCGATTCGAAAGCGTTTTCCGGCGTAGCGTTTATCGCAAGCGCGCATTTTATGTTCTACATCATTGTTATACATTATATATATGTAGGTAGTCGCGGAAAATCTTTGTCCGTCGCAATTTCATCTCCCGTCGCTCGTCAAGTGTTTTCAGAAACACAGGGAAAGAGAGTGAAAGAAAACCGCGGCGCGGCTTTAATTCCCGGGTGTACAATTTGGCGAGCTTTTCGAGGATTCCGGCTGCAAATAATCAGTCGACTGCAAATCGTCGTATTTACGCGCGATGCTCGCCCTTACTTTAACGTGTCTTAACCGCTGAAGAATTGAAATAAACGGCAACTCCGGCGTGCTTTATTGAGATTGCGCTGGAGGGTAGCCATCGCCATGTTGGCGATGCTTTCGCCGAGGCGTCTCCCGGGATATGATTTGTTCTTTAACACACCGTCGGGATATCGTCACGCCGTTACTCTTTTTATTATCTCGGAGTAAAAGCAATTAACCTACTAATTTTCTTCTGGATGAAATTGAAAGCTTGAAATAAATAAATACACTTGTATCATGATTTACATTGTATCGTGATTTACAAGGTTCCGAGAGATTTATTCAAACATTATCTTTTATATTTCTTGAAATGATGCGAATGACAGAAAGCTATTTTACATTAAAAAGTAACAAGTAACATGTAACATTCAGCAATAAAAAGTAAAAAGTAACATGTAACATTCAGCAATAATAACATATTCTTGATATAAATCAAGTATTTATAAGATTGTGAATAGCTCGCCAAATATTTCCTTAAGGGATTAAGAGTGCGAAATTGTATTGCCCCGCCATAGTATTTTCATTCGAGAGACGTAAGTAATTCACCCAAGTTAATTAAAAATTATAACAGAGACGTGGCGGCTTACTCTCGCGGCTCGATGGGTTTTATCGCGATTGAAATGTCGAAATTGCCGCTTTGCACGCAATTAATCGAGTTTCCCTGGAACCCCACCCACGCGATAAACGCGTTAATTACTTGAAACATACGGCCGCGATTCGATAAAACTGTTACCAAGTCGGATTCCGTTTCAATTGGGGCGTTACGTGCCACCAGGATCGAAATGCATCCGCTTTAAGTGAATATTTTGCGTTACACTGACCGCGCTTTTCATCGTTGCGCCAACGTCGTAGCTAATACGCTACGACAATGATTTAATTCGGTTTACTCATGCAGATCTATCAAAACAAACATGTCTATTATTCATTCTATGATGAAATATTTTTGTAAACTCTTTAATATTAAAATATTAATTTTAAATTTTAAATTTCTTCCCGGATGTATGTGCTCTTTACTGGAGTGACCGTCTCTATGTTATCATTCGTGCTTCTATTCTTTGATAAATTCTGTGGACATCTGCGGTTGCCAGAGAGAGCTTTTTATATTTTATAATACAATTTGCTTATGGACTTTCTAAACGTTTGAAATTTTTCTACTCAGTAAGCTCACATCGTCATGTCTTACCAGATGTATGATGTATTTTATTAAAGACTTAAATTTTTTGTGGAAATATTGAAATAAAAATCTAAAACACTACAACTCTTTTTATAATTCAAATATATATATATATGCATGTATCTTTATCTTTATATGTATATACAGGGTGCGGCAAAAGTACCGGACCGGTAAAATATCTCGAAAACAAGACATTTTAGAACAAAATGTTTCAGACAAAAGTTGTAGGGTTTTAAAAGATGTATTAAACGCCGATATTTATTTGACGTTGAGCATAAGCTTGAAGGACCTCTCAAGTTTAGGTTGAATTTTTTTAATGGAACGAGTTGATGAAGTTCAAGTACCGCCAGCATTAGCATGGCATTATCCAAGGTGTACCGCATGGAGGTAGCTTGGTGTGTCCGTGTGTGCGTGCATGCGTGTGTGTGTGCGTGCACGCGTGTGTGCGCACACACGGACACACACCAAGCTACCTCCGTGCGGTACACCTTGGATAATGCCATGCTAATGTCGGCGGTACTTGAACTTCATCAACTCATATCTCGAAAAATACTTAACGAAAAATAATTTTCTTATAGTGTTTTGAAAAGCTCTCGAGATAAGCTACAAGAATATACGATAAATAATTAGACGTTCCGTTTAAAAAATTCAACCTAAACTTGAGAGCTCTTCCAAGCTTATGCTCAACGTCAAATAAATATCGGCGTTTGATGCATTTTTTAAAACCCTACAACTTTTGTATGAAACATTTTGTTCTAAAATGTCTTGTTTTCGAGATATTTCATCGGTCCGGTACTTTTGCCGCACCGATATTGTATATATTGCATATATAACTTTCGAGATGCCAAAGCAGTAGAAATTTTAGTTATGCTGGATAATCTGTTTAGCCTGATGTTGCCATTTTAGACTGCATCTGGCGGTGCAACAGTAACATTCACTTCGTGGTACTCTTCGTACCATCGTCTTGTTCAAAGAGCACAGTCGAAATGTAGAGCGAAAAGAGCGGTAAGGGATAACAGAGAGAGAGAGAGAAAAAAAAATGGCAGGCCCGAAGAGAAACGGGCGGAATAGAGTAGGGCTGGAAAGGAGGGATGAGCAACGGGGAAAAGAAAAAGCCGCCTTCATTAGGAGAGACCAGACTACGAGGGCCCTGCGCCGTGTTCAAATGAAATCCGCAGTCGGCAGTAATGGCGTACGTCGTGATTTTTGAGGTCTCGTTCTTTTCGCAGCGATGACGACCAACGTCGCGGCGGCGCTGATCCGTTTTTGTTCATTCGTTCGTTCTTTCGTACTCCATTCCTTCCTCGCGCCGCCCCCACGTCCATCCGATATCGGCAATTGTCGTGAATTCGCGAGTAAACGAAGGGGTGCGATCGGATCGACCGTGAGGTAATTCCTATCAATTTCTCCGATGTACGTGATGGATCGATGAAAGAGAAAGGCAGATAAAAAAAGAGCTATTTCTATTTTATGACATGTTCCTAATAAAGATAAAGAGATACCACATCGATCGTGAGAATATTAAGAAATCAATAGTTACGTAGATTTTGAATGCGTGATGAAAGATAAATAAATAGACTGACTCGTACTACTTGCTATCAGCATGAGTTAACTATACCAGTTGAATGTACAAACACATAAAATAAAATTTTCACGAAAGAAAATACGGCAAGTACAAAGAGGGAACATGTACGTTAAAAATCGCTGCAAAAATTTTTTCTTTCTGTGACGAATACATATTATTTTAGTTTTTCGCGTTTCGTCTGCTGTTTTCGATTGTTTTCACTTATGACTTGGAAAACCGCACTCGGCGCAAATTTACGTTGCATGCTTCCGTGACGAACGGAATGAACCGACGTGAACGAAATCCTCGGCAAAAGCGCGAGGACGCGACCAACCATACACTAATACCTTTTGATCCCTTTGACACCGTCCAAACGAAATGAAACGCCTCCGTTTTATTAAATTCAGGAAGGAATTCTCCGTAGGAGAATACCACGACGAGGTCGACCCCTGAAATTCGCTTAATCTTCTATTATTGATATAACGCTTATTTTGGCAGATATAAATATATGTTCATAGATTAATACATTATAGATATTATGTCGCTTAAATGTATATTATGTGAATTTTGCAAAACTGATGTAACTATAATATTGAAGAATATTATACACGAGTAGCGTATGCATAATATGATGATTATAGATATAAATATATATTACAGATATATTTAGATATACATATATAATATAGATATAGATTATTTATAGATACATTAATATCATTGTAATCACACATTAATATTTCATTTATATTATTAATAAATTATTTATGGTAATTACTTTTTGATCTGTGTTTAATATTATTTTTGATTTTGATTTTAATTTTAATTTTTTAATTTATTTTTATCTTCAAGTTACAGCATCTTTGAAACTACATTAATGCGAAAGTTATTCATTCTTCATTTAGTTGATATTCTCTTCTACAATGTTCCTTAATAAAAAGAGAAGAGTTAAAAATCGGCGTTATCACCATTTCCATTGTGACAGAGAATCCCGGTGATCTGTCGCAAATAAAAAAAGAGAAAAGATAAAAAGATAGGGAGGTGGTCTCTCCGTTAATTTCATGAATGTTACTCGGCACACGCGCGTTCGGAGCGCAGTGTAATGCGGATTTTCGTGGATATTTTCGAGGGTGCTCGACGATTCGTTTTACGTGTCCGCGTTTCTCGGAGCGGAGTCACTAATTAGTGTTACATTCCCATGCGGAAGGTCAGTCTGCTAGCAATTCGTGTCCTCGCCGTCGAAAACTACGAAACATACACGTACCTACGTACGCGTCATTACTTATATGTCATGCAGATTTGCGTTTATCTATTTGTGCAATCACAATCTTTTCTAAAAAAAGATCTACGAAATAAAAAACATTAAGAAGAATTCATTCAGCGAGATTGAATTTTAAACTCGAAGTCTTGCTTCAAAATCTTAAAACGCCTTTCTATATTGTATAATATATATAATAAGTATATATGTAGGACTTAATTATTTTAATAAGAGGATTAGAAAGAACAAACTTCTTTCTTGTAAGGTTAAGCATGGAAAGATTGAAAGAAATTGAAACTAATTACTTCATCGAAAAAAATTTCTTTGAAAAGATTCGGAAATTCTAATTCGATAAAATTCGGAATTTAATTCTACAGAGAATATACATTTCTACCAATCTCTTTTAATTCGCCTATTTTCCATTCATGCCAGGTACTCGAACAGCTTGAAATTCAAATCGTGCCCAAGTATATTCTCATCGACAATGTAAAACTCCTTTACTAATCCGATCGTCAATTCTGCGCGTTTGCATCGCAAAGAATACTGATTTACTCGCGTTAATCCGCAAAATACATATGTTTAATGCATCCTGCTTTTCATACAATTAAAAAAAATTGCTATTAATATTTCGATAATGCTTTCAGTAAAAAATAATATTACATTTAATGCATTTGTTTAGTTCATTAAAAAATAAAAATCTGATATGTAGAAAACATTTCATTAAAACATTGTATTAAAAATATTTTAAAACGATTTGTATTTCTATAAATATAATATTTATTCAAGTATTTCTTCCTTTTGTAAAATTTTATAATAAAATAAATTGTAATAAAATTTTAGAAATATCACACATTTTCGTATTTTGTACATTATTATTTCGATAGCACAAAAATAAAAACACATTGCTACAAAACAAGAAAAAGTTTGACGAAAAATAAAAGTAAAATGTATATATACAATCTTTTGCATAAAAATGGGAAGATAATAATAGAATTCAACTCTTGCTTGTTTTT
The DNA here is from genome assembly GCA_003063835.1 of Aphaenogaster floridana. Lineage (NCBI taxonomy): Eukaryota > Metazoa > Arthropoda > Insecta > Hymenoptera > Formicidae > Aphaenogaster > Aphaenogaster floridana. The sequence continues at coordinate 280,806 of NJRP01000065.1, forward strand.
TTTTCTCGAGAAAGTAGATACGTCTGATATTTGTTGTCTCAAGACAATACCGAGAACGTTAGTGCGAAATCGCGTCTTCAAGAGATCGCGGGAAGCACTCGTCGCTAATGAGAGGAGGAAAACCGGAAACAAAACGGGTAGGAGACATCAGTAATCCACGGTAACACCATGGATTACCCAGTTAAATGTGGAAACGGCATTGTTTCTTGCCTAGCTAATAAGTTGATTCCCACCGGTCTTACCTCGAGCCTGACGAAACTTTAGCCGCGGGATATATTTATTTTCGAATTCGTTGAATATGCGGCGCGACTCGATCTGCGCGAATAAAAATTTCTGCAATCTCATCGCAAGCATAGTTCATTGAGTATGTCGAGTCGTTCCTTGAAAATTCTTCAGACGATCTCTCGAGTGCACTTTTAGCTACGATTATCTCTGGCTCGATATAAATAAAATTTAATTTAATCGGAAGATTTATTTATACATCCACATAATATTTCCCTGTAAAGAAGCGTAAGCGGCTTTACGCGATGAATCCGACTTTCTCTTAAAGCTGAGACGTTGGACTAAAGTCTGCTACTAAGTCGACCAACTTGGAATATCGGTCGACCATAATAGCGCCGGAATAAGCGGTGAGACGCCGCATTAGATTCTATACACTACTGACAAGCTACGTCCTCCTAAACCCACATCTTGACAATACTGTTGCCATTACGCAAAAGCGCTTGGACTGCACCTGTAGCTAAAACGTCGATTGATTTTGCTCACGTCATATGACTCACTGGATATTATACTGATTTGTTATTTTTTTATTGAGTACTTCAATGTATCGAGTTTTATATTTTAGTATTTAGCTAAAACCTTAACTCTCCGCACATCTCAACACGTTTTTCAATCAACAGTTTTTTCAATCAATAATACGCATAACGCAACTGAAGTTTTAAAGGATGCTCTAGTTTTAAGTCATCATTCAATTTGTATAGCTTGGATTACGACTTCTACTTTATTGACATTTCACTTTATTGATACAGTCCGACATTTTTACCGTAACATCGTTTTTATGATTATATGTTTTACTCTTACTTAGATTCAATTTGTTATCTTATTGTTAGCTCAAGTTTTGAACATAATCCGATTTATTTGGTTGAAGTTTCGAGTACGATACAATATTTTCTGATATGATTCGATTATTTTATTTACTCAAGTGTCCCTTCTATATTTTATTCGGGTGGTTCTATATATATTTTGACATATTCACACAACAGACAAAGATTATTTTTAGCTTAATGTAACTTATCGTTAATAGATGATAAAATTTTTTTAATTGCGTATTTATTTAATTGCATTATGAGTATCTTCCGTCTCGAAAATTTTGGAGAGAAAGTAAATCAAGATAATGCGCTATATATTCTTGCACACACTCGATTTGGACGAAAGTAACACGGCCATGCTTCGCGTCAAAGTGGATAACCGTGGATAATTCGATGCGAAATGCCGAGTCATAATCATCATTTTCCAGCGCGTCCACTTTCGTCCGCCGCATTGCGTGGGCTTAACGATAACCTGCGGTTTCGTGTTTACACCTTCACTCCAGTATTAAGGGCTCTAACGTTACAACATAATTTCGCACTCACGACGAGAGATCGTATCCTACGAGATAAATATCCTTCCATATCTCACTCCAATTTTTTTGCACTCCTTTTTATTACATCATATTTTCTTGTAAACTTTTACTTCAGTCTAATTTGCACATTTAAAAAAATACAATGCAACTGTTGTATTAATATTATACATTTAATTGTTATTCACATCATACACAATAAGTCTCTGTGACATGGACGTCTATTGAAGGACCGTTTTGACGAAGTTATCGGATAATTGGCAGACAGCCGTGTTACGCGAATGCTATTTATAAAACATCATGATTGTCATTGTGATGTCATCGCGATGAAACGATAGAGTAGACAGCGTGATAACGTTTCTTAAGAAAAGACACGTTCTGAGCGTTCGCTTCAAACTTCCGTAACAATGAAGATCATATCGTCGCGTCGCGTACGACAACGATATTTGGAAGTGTGAAATGTACAATATCGTTGAGGCACATATTGAACATTATTTGCTGTCGTAACAGAGATGATATTGAGAATCCTATCAGAAATCTAAAATTAATTGAAGATCACCGTACTCTTCGTTTTTCGCTGAAATTAAAGATACACATAAGATGTACATAAAATATAATTACGTTAATATTAGTATATTATTAAGAATTAATATTAATATTATTAAGGATTACTCTTTTTGATAACATAATAAAATGACGATTATTTCTAGAGAGATTTAATAAATATCTTGTAATATTTTAATATACAACGATTTTTCTTAACTACAAAAATAATATATGTGCTATATTTAATATCTATTTACCTTTAATTATCTACTTATTTACTTATCTGATATATAAATATTTATTTATAATTATATATAAATATCTGATATATAAATATTTATAAATAATGATTTTTGTTCTGCTTTCTGATGCATAAATCAATATCTCACTTATATAACTTAGTCTCTATATTAATAAATATTATCTAATTTTGGTTGTTATTGCTTCTTCGAGACATCTTGCTCTCATTACTCATCGAACATTTCTCGACGCCGCGTTAACTAGAAATTCCTGAAGCAGCCCGAAGTCCTGCAGCGGACATCGAGCGACAGTTATTTCATACGAAATCCAGTTTGCGTAACTGGATTCCAACGTCATCATCAACCGACTAAAATCGATTTACTCGTTGATGGAAGAAGAGGAAGAGACGCTCGACCAGTATCGGTGTGGCGAACGTATCCTTCCGGTGGCTCCTCGCTTCGAAAGTTCCTCGCCGGAAGAGACAGAGCGAGAGGCTGAGCGAATAAGAAAAAGAGATGGAAGGAAGAAGCGGCGCGGCGCGGCGCGATGAGTTGATTTACTGCCGTGTAAACCGTCCTTAATCTCGGCGAGGATTTACGGCTGTCGGACCGAAATTGGCGTCCGACTGAGACTCACAGGAAGCGTTTTCTCTGGAAGAGCGAAAGTTCGCGACGCACCGGAGACCCCGTCGTGGATGCATGTTAAGCTCTTCGATCCACAATCAATTTTTTCTCACTTTAAGAAGGAACTCCCGCGTGATCTACTTTGAAAGCGCGGGTCTCATTTAGCTTGAACACAGGACACGAAGTAAACAGGATCAATACTACAACGCGAATAAAACTTCAATTTTCAGTTTCACTTGTAATCTACTTATCGAATTTCTCCATATTGTACACAAGTCCATTATAGCCGCTGTTCTTGAAAATATGTTGGTATGATCGATTGGAAATAATTCCTCTCTTTCAGTAACTATTTAGCTTTTCTTCACTTGGCAATCTGCCCTTTAAATTGTACATAAAGTAAAAAGATATTAAAGTATAACTTCTTAATACAAAGTCGTTTTTTTTCATGTCATCAAAACTTTTAAAAACTTATTTTAAATTATTTTTGCTTCAAGAAATACATAAGTCTGCGAAGAAAAAAAGAAAATATAATTCGAGAAAGTTTCGCGTTTGTGATTTCGTTACTTGCGTTTTAATTTCTGCGATCTTTCTTTGTAACGGGATCTAAACTGCTCTACGGTAGAAATATCTGCGAGCCACATCTGTGAGATTTTCGTTCATCATCAAGGCTATGGCGAAATTACACGCGACCGTCCCTCGGACTTTCAAAGTATACCGGCCGACGCGACGCGGAGATTTTTCATTCCTTTATTGTGTATTTCGGATTCTTATCCGGCTTTCCGATCGTCACGCATACGAACGATAAATCAAATTGAAAGTGCGCGATGTTGCGAACGAGCGTGTTTGTTCACGCGAACTCTTTCACTGGACGCTTCATGCCAGCGAAGCTATAACGGGCTAACTATATCCCATTTTGTGTGAATTACAACTTTTATCTGATCAATAAACCGCCTAATCGGATTTACCGTATAATTGCAAATATTTATCGGCCACCGCTGGTCAAAATTATGCCTACTGTGTAATTGCAGACTCGCGGATGCATCGTTATATTGATTTCCAGGACTAATGGTGATCCACGTTGCTGCTCATTAATGACTAATTAGCGAGTGTACAGCGCTGTGCAGTAGAACTCGTGGAACATAATTAACTTTGCTCTTGAGTACAGCGAAATATATGTAAAATCGGGCGTATTTGAAATTTACTCTGATCCTAAAGTCACGAACGATGCCACGTAGCCAAACTCCAAACAAATTTGAAATAATTAAAAGAATGATTCATACTTCATTGCTCGTTGTGCAATATCACTATGTATCAATCAGATTCAAGCGTTACCCGATCGTTTTTTAGCTATGGGATTCTGATGAACGCATCCAATAACGTGGAAACAAGCTTGCAAGCAATACAGTGCTTTTGTCTGACCGTACTGGCCACAGCGAATATCAAGTTAACTCGGTCGAACTCGGTGGCTTCCGAAAAATGCTATCGACGAGAGATGTGGAACATCATGAAATTGACGTACTATGCGCTTCAAATACGATATATGCTACAACACGCTTCACTTCTTTCAAAAGTCAATCTATCAGTCAACCATTTAACGACCACGCCTGTAATACAATACCATACGCAAAAGTAATTTTTTTTATTTTACACGAATTACTCTCATAACGCGTTTTCATATTTGACTCACGAGCGCTGCGCAAAAAAATATTGCAAAGAGAATTTCGAGTATTTTCGGGGCGTTTTTGTCGTTTTCGTCGATCATTAACTGATCAACGATCCAACATTGCCCTGCGTTATTGCATTATCAATCGCGACATGATCGGATGAATCCTTGTATTTTAATCTCCAATATTTCAATCTGATTGCGACGAAAATCGAGTTTGTCGCTCCCTCCGATCTGCAGGAGCGATTCCGAACATAACGCATCACGGTGGCTGAGCATATTTCGCGGCGCCCGCCGTCGAGCAAAATTAGCAACGTTAGGGAATAGCGGCATCCTAATACGAGAAGTGCCGGCCGGGATTACTTCCTCTCGCTGCATCGTGAAACCACCACCGCAATCTAACCGCAATGGACCGCATCGTTCTAAAAGTGTACACCGGCGAGACGCTATAAAGATCACTAGTCTTACTAGAAAGTGACGTGAAAAATGCACCGTGCTAACGACTTCAATGCAGCTGAAGTAAAAAAATATATATAGCGAATTCTGATTCAAGAATACGATATATGTAATAAGATTCAAAAGTTTCCGGTCCAAGAATAGGATATAGAATAGGATATAAAATAAAACAATCATTTTAATTTTTCAATATATGTACCTTTATAATACATATTTTAGAACGATGAATTAACTTTCTATACCACTAAAAAATATTCTGAACTTTGTCCTTAAAATGGTTGTTTTATTTTATCATCTTTTTTATATCCTTGAACCGGAAACTTTTGGACCTTAAGGTAAACGTCCCAGTGACCGGATATAAACCTATGTTTAATTTAATTTAGTTTAATTTATTGCGTACAAACAAGATTACACAAGATACATGTACATGAGAAAGAAAGAAAGAAAATACGCAAAAGATGAGGCGCCAACATGGCTATTGTTTTAATGCCTACCAGTTAACTCGGGTGAATATGTATGATTGGAGAAAGAAGAGAACTAAGACGAAATATATAGAGAGAAAAAGAAAATATAAGTAAAATATATAAGTAAAATAAAATAAAATAAACGTATATAATACGCAAACAAAATTAAAATTTACATGCTTCGGAATACACTGGTGCATAATGGCGCGTCAGCACATCCACTAACACACATATATCTGAACACTTACACAAAAATTTATTATTATTAATCTCAAATACTCTTTTTATTATAATTTTTGTTTTTATTAAAATTTAATTTTATAATCTTTAAATATTTAAAGATTACATAGAAGTAGCATTTGAGATTGATAATAATAAGTTTTGGTGTAAGCAAGGGCATCTGCAGGCTTTTTTCTAGGAGGGGGCATGAATCAAAATATTACTTCCAGAATTAGAATATTTATAATTTGAAATTTATACACCTTTTGAAATTATAATCCTATGGATTAGGGTAGAGATCGGCAAGGAGAGCAAATGCTTAATTTTTTGCTGATTCCAGGGGGGGCAAATGCCCCCTCTTGCCTCCTCCTGCGGACGCCTATGGGTGTAAGTGTTCGGATATGAGTTCATGTCTGGTCACTGGGACGTTTACCTTACTACGTATTTCAGAAAATATAGATTGAAGTGAAGACGCAGTGACAATATTAGTGCTAACATTTGAAGCTTACAATAACGAACAGTGAATCTATCCGAACGTGAATATTCGGCGTCAACACGCAGAGTAACAAATGAATCCGAAGATTCATTCGTTGGCACAGTGTACACGTAACTTAACACGCGCGTTCTCTTCTTTTCCCTTTCCTCTCGCTTCCTCTCCTCTCGTTCTATTCCGAGCCCACGTCCTCTTCGCACTTCCCTTCCGCGAGCGGAAGAAGACGCGCGGGTGCAGGGGCGGGAAATGGCGAAAGGGGGATGTAAGCGAGCCGAGAAAATTGGAAATCGCTACGAAATTGCACTGGCAGGTTGCATGCCGGGTAACCAAGATTATCTTCGCCGCGTTATCACTGCGCGGTGCGAGCGGTAGACGGCGGTCGGAAGACCGGGGGAGTCAATAATGGCGAGCGGACATAAAATACCGAGGTGCAGAATGCGCGCGAACGGATACATGCGCCGTTACGTGTTGTATCATACCATTCCGCGATGTGGCACGTATGAGGAATGTACATACACACATACACACATCCACACACCTACACACAGGAACGGGAACCTGCTTGTAGGAGAACCGGCGCGTATCTTCTTCGAGCAAATATCGAATTTACCGAGCGGATTGTAAACATAAATGTAAGTCTCGTGTGAACCGGTATTTTTTTTGCGTAACTGTGATTATTGCAACTATAAATTTATGCAGTTTATGTGAGAATTGCGGTTGTAATCAAATCGCGGAAAGGGAGAACCGAGATAAAACGGTGCTTTTAACGCCCGTCCGCGCATCAATTTCATAATTGCAGCGATGCGTGGCGCGACGTCCACAAATCACCGCATCTGTTGCTGCGGCTTTCGGGGGATGCGTGTACCTCGATGCTGGGGACTGTGGCGGTGGCGAGCGGTCGTATTCTCCGGGCAAATCCGGGTATACGGGCAAATTAGATCGTGACGTCGGCTATGTAACAAATTGATGAGCGGAAAATCAAATGAGATTTATGGTCTTGCGATCGCCTGGCAGGCCGACATGGTGCGCCACATTTGCAATCGCATGGAACGGCGCAGAAAGCGTATAGGAATTTTCATGTAATTTCAGCATCAACGCGAATTTCAGCAGGTCAGAAAGGACGATAGGGTAGACGCCGGTGAATGAGCAACTAAGGGAAATTATCCGATAATCTGTTCGCCGTTAAGTGGAAATATTATTCCGTTGCACAATCGTATTTTTGTATGTGAGATTTTATCTCCAGTGCTACAAATTATGCATTAAAAACATGTTATTAACAGTTAATAAAATAAAATCAAACTCCATAAAATTGAATAATTAATATTAATTGAATTGAATTATTTAAATAAACGTAAAATATAAATAATATTGCACAATAAAGTATATCATGGATAAGAGAAACGAAAGAGCAATGCCTGTATACCCGATGCAAAAAAAACTCCAATAAAAACCTGCGCCAATACTAGGTAACGCTGCTTTTTCGGAAGTGCTTTTAGCGCATTTAAAGTCCATATCGTGCTATAAAATTGCGCAACAATTCTAACGAACCTATTGAATCCTACGCCACGAACCGAAACATCGGCGCGCGTACACAGAAAATGCATCTGAGTGCATCTAAATGGAAAAATATACTACCGTGTTCGAATTTAAAAAAAAAGACAGAAAACCCCGCGATCGTGTCGCGCAGCGATAATAAAGCGAGAAATCCGGAGACATAGTTTTATTGCTTGAGTAGGTAACAATGGAACGTAAGGAGGTCGCTTTCTCCAGGAGAAGTTTGCACAAGTCCAGAGTGATCGATGAATGTTGAGATAAATTAAGTATATATGAATAAATTTAATCAGTTTGATACTTTGCATACATAAAATAGATCTTATCTCTCCGTTTAATTTTTATCGGAAAACAGATGCGAATTGTTTTATTATTAAAACTGCAATTACGCTGTGTTACGCTGCTTATCTACAAACAGTTGCATCTGGGAGCTGCAGTTGCACTTCTTTTATATTTCATAGCTTTTGCAATTTGTTCATCCGATCGCAAGACCATAACGAATCTGTCAAAATCGCTAGATTTCGACTTGCTTACCTCTCGAAGCTATCCAGCCCATCGACCAGCCAGCCGGATGAAATATGATAGTCGTTGCTCGTGCCACGCCCAGTTTATCATATTTCTTGAAGTGCATTATCATAATAGCATCGTGCATGAGATCGGTCGGCCGCCGTGTTGTCGTTCCGCCGATGACACGCCACGTCCCGAACTCACGCGGAGATCGATGCGACCAGCGCGTAGCGTCGCGTCGTCTTGCGTCGCGGCGCCTTCCTAACTGGGAACTTAAAAGCAAACGTCTATATTTAATCCTTATGATGAGAGCTCTTTAAGGACGGGAGAGCGCGGACTTTTTGTCGGGGCGGTGCGACTTCTTATGATACGTACTTAGGTACAAACTAAAACGCACATTATCTCAATAACCCGCATCATCAGGCTCGGATGGCAGCGATAATGTTCGTCACATTTGAATAGCAAAATTGTGTCTGTATATAGAGAAAAGTATAGTTTTTAAAAATTTATTTTTCTGCCATGCGAAAAGATATGAAGAGAGAGAGAGACAAAATATGACTTACAATTAGCTTGTTGTTTGCTTATTGTACCGCTGAGTGAACGTCAAATTGACCAAAACGATTATAAATTTAAATATAATCTTTTCGTATAGTTACAGAATATCGTTTGCCCTCTTTTTGCAAAATACAGGGAGTTATCTGAAACAGTTATCTTGCATATTATGTAAAGTATACGGTATGAATACTAAGATCGTGCTTCAGCTTCGACTACTACAATATTGTGTCACGTTATGAAATCCCAACAATACATATGCGCATACTAATGATATTAATATTTCAAGAGTTTTTTGCATAATTAGAGCACGCTAAATGTTGTGTAAAATTTTTTTATTGCTTCTGTTACATTATAATTCTTATAAGTCATAGAAAACATTTAAACCTAATTGAAAATCATTTACAAGAACTTTCACAACAATATCTGAATTGACATGTAATGATAAAATATATTTAAAATAAAATGTTGTTTAATTTGATAACAATAATGCGTTTTATTTAAATAAAAAATAAGTAACAAAAAGTCAAATTATACTGAAAAATTTTAATTGTTGCATTAATTTTTATATGCAACATGTTCTTAAATGCATACATTTACGTACACAATTCGTACGACTTCGTGCATATAACATTTTAATACATATATACACACACTTCTCTATTTTTAAAATATTATTTATTATTATTGGAATATATTTATTAACTATTTAATTATTTTACGTGTTTGTATTGCGCATGCTTCACTCTCCCTCTCCGCCTTTTTCTTTCTCTCTTTTTTGCATTTAATATAATTTATTTTCAACCAGGCATCGATTCCGTTTGAGTAAAATTTACAATCAACGATCACAATAGTGGCTTGTTTAGCGGGAACACCGTAGTTTTATAAATTGAGATAGTTAATCTAGCTTCATTTAGGGCGGATCAAGAATATTATACCGACAGATAGACTACTTTATCAATACAAAACATTTGGAAAGAATTCAACGCGAATGTACATAATTATGTACATTGGGCCTTAAAGGGTTAAGTACTCTATTTAGATAAATTGAATCCTCCTGAATTATTGATAAAGCCTTCCTTATTTTGTTTTATAATACATCAATTAACAAAATAAGAAGCATAGAGTCATATTGAATTCATCGTGCAATATAAGGGTTAAATGTACCAGCATGTCGGATGAGTTTACAGTGACGAAAGAGCGGATAGGGAAAGGAAAAAGTTGGCTACATCCCTTTCCGATGCAGAGCGCGTTGGTATAAGAAAGATACACGAGGGCGATAGAGGTAGTGCAGGTGGGGATTTAATCAACTTTTCGTTTTGTCTCGTAAATCTTCGTAGACGCGGCATCTTCGCCCATGTGAATTACCCTCTCGATTTTTTATTGAGACGCTCGCAGACGCGTGTTCCTTAAAACCTGCTGCTTAAAACATTCTTTTTTTCTCTTCTTTTTGTACTTTTGATTTTTCTGAGATTTTACATAACATCACGGTCATTGCACTTTTGCTTAGCAAATTCGATTCTAATTAAATATCTTAAGTCAGCACGGATATTAAATGTAGGAATGTGTATGTGTTGCGTAATGATATTAAACATAAATACCAAAACTAATTCAACGATGTTTTAAAATTAAAAACGTGTATCATGTAGTTTTCTTCGACCTAATTTAATTTCAAGTGAGGCGATAAGAGTTTAATTTAAAACCTAATATTAAGTACATTTAACAAGAATAATGCTCACTTTATCTTTTGGCGTGAAAAAGAAATCAATAATTACAATTTCTGAAATTTATCTTAAGACATATGTATAGTTATATAAATAAATATAAAACCTATTACTCTCATAAAATATGTAAACTGTTTTCAACCATTCTTGTATTATATATTTATACTTTGATACAACTTCGAGAGTATAGACTCTGATTTATCTACGATTTTTAAATTATCAAAAAATTCATTATTAAACTCGGATATTTGTCTGTTTTCAGCAAAGCAGAATCCAAGCATAGAAATCGATCCGAAAAAAGAGACGGCCGTGCGGGTCGGTGAAAGTGTGCAGATTCTCTGCAGTTCCAAACAATCGCTTCGCGTTTGTCGCGTAGAGATACCTGGCGAGGGTAGCATGGTGCTAAATGGGGGAGAACCGTCGGAAGATGGCATCGAGTATTACGGCAGTGGAATAAATAATGGCCAGTGCGGTGTCCGGATCGCTAAGGTGAAGGAACGTCACGATGGCATGTTCAAATGTTCCTTGACGGCCGTGGGCTCCCGGCAAGAGATAACTGCTTCTCTCAAGATCATCGTTGCAAGTGAGTTCGCACTTTCTGTCTTGATCTGTCGAGATTCTAGGTCGACGAAATCGTTACATGTATATAGACTTGACATATTAAAATTATAGAGAAAAAACGTATTTTGAACTTATATTTTTATTAAGAAGATATCTGTGTGTTCCAAAACTAAATGCACTGTAAGAAACTATAAACATCATCTATAGAGATATTTGTGTATACCCTTTTCTGTACATATGAATATTGTTTTAAAAGATTACTGTTTTTGCATTTTTTTTTAAATCAGAAGAGCAGCGCGTATAATCATTTTGATATATAATCATTTATTATTTAATGCATAATCATTTTATATAATCAGAATTACGTACAATTATTTTAATATTTAATCTATAAAGTTTGTAATATGTTGATTTTTAAGTTTTATTTTAATTTTATTTTTATTTAATATTATTTTAATTTCTGATAACGTAGATGATTGCTTTTTTATTACATATAAATTTATAGCAATTAAAAGTGAATGTAATGGAAACCGTATTGTATAGTGCGAAATAATAAATAAATAGGAGATAAGATACTTTCGACAAAGAGGTTACGATGAAAAGAGAAACATTAATTAGAGCAAGAAGCGCAAAAAATAAGCTAACGCTTGTTCTAGTCGCTATAGCTGTATTCGAAAAGTAATTAATCTTCCTTAAGGAAATTGCTTACGGAGACTGAAATAAGCGCCCGGAGCAAAATTACCGTTTAAGATGAACCCGATAAAGATAAATGGCGAGATTCATGAATATCTTAGGAGAATCTTCTGTTATTTTAACGCAGAGAAACATCGTAGTGAAAAAAGTTAAATTTAAGTTATCCTCTCTGTCTTAGATTCGGACGATCAAATGATAAAATATATAATGAAATATAGAAAAAATGTTGCCGTCTCTTGTACGTTATCTTCTCATTCAATCCGATTTGATCGATACAAAGCACCGATCCAAAGAAATTCTTCTATTTTAATTTCTCAGGACCACCAAATAAACCCGATCTTATCGTAAATCGTGGAAGTCTCGGCATAAACCGATTCAGAAAGGGAGAAAAATTGGAAATCAGTTGCAGCGCTCCATCTGGACGGCCAGCAGCGAATGTGTCCCTCTTTCTCGGTTAGTATGTTTATTATTTAATGCTCTAGAAAGGCGTATACTCTCTCCAAACTTTAATTCCGAATATTATAACGAAGATTTGCAGAAATCAAGATAAGAAAATGGTTTCGAAAAATGTAGATAATATAGCCAACCAAGATATTTCAATCATTTGGATAATAGGTCAACTGAGATTGATCTTTCAAGATTAAATGATGAGGAAATTTGGAAATTTGATGAGAGAGAATATAGCAATATTGCAAATACAAGCATAAATATCGCAACTAGTTTATGCTTTGGATGATATATAATAACGTATTTATTAATTTTTCTTATAAAAAATGAGATTAATAAATATTCTCTCTCTGATTGTAAGATAATTAAGTATGTTAAGCAAAGTATAAAATATAGATAGATGTACAGAACGCAATATAGAGAAATGAGATTATTCTTGTTCTGAATATTTAGACGACGAGCCGATTGGCGAGGAGAGGAACAGCTATTACGACACAGGTATCGACGACAACTCCTTGGCAATGCAGAATGCTTCGCGCAGTTTAGATTGGACAGATAACGGCAGACTGTTGAAATGCGTAGCCAATCACATCGCTCTCGATAGGCCCAAGGAGTCGGTTATACAACTCGAAGTATACTGTAAGTTATCGTCTTTATAATATAAAGCAGTTTTTTACTTATTAACACTATTACAACATCTTCAAAGATTCTGTTTTATCTTAACTTGCTCTCTTATCCCATCTGTTTTTTATTTTGCACGGAAAAAAAAGTAGCTGCCGTAGCTAAAAACTGCGTGTGGTAGCTAATTTTAGTTGTTATATATATATATATAAAATAGATATCACAGCTAACATCTTAGCTGTGATATCTATTTTATTGCTGTCGGTGCAAAACGATTTGCTGTAGTTTAGAAATTTATAGTCCCGACAACAAACAAAGTTTAGCAAATCATTAGCTATGGTAGCGAAAAATTTATTTTCCGTGTGCTTTGCATTTTAAAATTTGTAACTTTCTCCAACGTTAATTTTTAATTTAGCTAATGGAATCTGGTGTCATATTTAAGTATAACAATTTACCCGAGTTAATTTTTATATTAACGAATTTGAATCAACAAATGACGTTTTATGTAAAAATTACATTGTAAACATCGTCTTTTATGTTTAAATTTTAAAGATAGATTTTAAAAGAAAGCTATCTTTCTACTTAGATCCACCTCAACCGCATGCGACCTTTGAACGGTTCGGATACGTGATTGGCAGACAGGGAATCATCAACATTACCATCTATGCGCATCCTAGGCCGCGATTTACATGGCGAGTGAACGGCGAAAAAATTGACGAAGGTCGTCCTGACGAGAGTAATCGATTGGAAACTTCAACCGCCGTCGATTTGGTAAGTTTTCCCCTTTAAATTAAATCTCATTGCTTTTTTCTTACATAATATACATATATCTATAGAGTTAATTAACTTTTAAATATATATAATTACACGCATTGACCGATAAAATCTCACGATCAAGAAGAAAAATGTATTTTTTCATTATTTTGGGTTTTAAATATTAAATATCTTTGATCTGATCTACAAAAATTAATTTTAATAAAAAAAAGAGACTTTGTTACGTTTATTCGTGATCTCGAATTAAAAATAAAAGTAGTTATTATTTTAAGCCATTTTCTTCGAATAATTAGACTCTGTGATTGATTCTTCGTTGAAAAGAAATAATCTTGAAAAATGCTCTCAAAGGAGTACCGCTGCTATTGATCTCCATGTTTTATCGGTCATCCTGTTAAAGCGATCGCCGCCGCAATGTGTCGTAACGAGTCGGTAGATAGTGCATTTGGCGACTCGATTTAGCGAAACGTTGAGCAGAACGCGCCGGGGACGCCGGTTAGTGATTCGTTTAGAGACTCGAGCCATTCTCTTCGGTGACAGATAAAGCGTAGGGGGAAGAAACGCGCGAGCCCAAGAAATAATTGGCGATGAAAGGGAAGAGCAACCGGATTGGCGGAGGCAAATGAAACAGAAATCCAATATTGCGCTGCGACTCGGCGGCGGGCCTCGATTTACCGTTCGCCCGATGCATTCTCCATGCACCTGTGTGACAGCGCCCGCGGAGTGCAGCGCCGTAATGAAATTCCATTGAATTCAGACACGGCGAATCGATCGGCGCCGCGCGATCGCACGGGGTCCCTCGAGCGCCGGAGGCGTTTGTTCCTGACCCATTGTTTCGTTAGCAGGAGGCGGTTTGTTCATCCCGTAGTTAAGGTTTAAATGGATTTGCCGATCTTGCAACTTGCGCTTTTTAATTAGTTCGAAGCGGCGGGTGGAAGTGGGCGACGACGTTCATACCCTTCTGTACCGGCCTCGTTCTCGTCTCGCTCCGAGTCTATTTATTAAATCCGTTTGAGGGAAGGAAAAAAAGGACAGCAGTCCGAAAAACTTTGCGAAACTTAAACGTTTTTTGGATACCATTTGGAATTAGATTTGTTCTTGAAGGGAAGAAATCTCTTCACAAAGAATGCAAATGGTCGAAACGTTCCAACTTCTTTTTTCTCTCTCTCTCTCTCTCTCTATTTTATTTTTTTCTTTCGGTCTAATACTTATGTAAAATCGGGAATTTTATCGTCGGACGCCAGCTGCTCGGTACATCGCGGCGGAAGGTCGCGGAGAGCTGGCGAACTTGCGGACAAATAGGCGAGTGCACGATCTCGAGCGCGCGAGAGGAGGGTCGAGGCGTTAATCGAGCGGCACGCGCGCGGCAAGCCGGTCGAGTGCATTCAATGACGCGGACTATTCCCCTGGCCGAGGGTGAGATCTCAATGGCGTCCGATGATTTCGTCGGAACTCCGCGATTCGGGCTCAAAACTTTCGGCACACTTGCGCGAGCGTAACGCTCTAGACAACGGCTACGTATGCCAGAACCAATAAAAGCCGCCGCCGCCACCGCGCCGGCAACCCGGCGCTATTCGGCGCTACCCGGCTCCGGCTCGCGTATGAATGGCTTTCAAATAGGCTTGCGCGGCCCTCGCAAGTCTGCAAGCAACTTGCAGCGGATTACTAAACGGCAGGCCGACCGAGCGCCACGACGTGCCGCGCCATCGACGAATACGAATCAGCTTCCACTCTGAAAACGCAATTACTAACAGTGAGCCGGACGAGAGGCGAAGGCTCGGAAAGGCTTGGCGTACCGCTTTCGTTTCTATAATAGCGCCCGAGAACAACGCTCGACGCGATATCGAGATCCGCCAAATGGATTTTTCTTCGATTAGAAAACTGGAGGGACAAAGCAAAAAAGTTTAATAAAAATTGATAGAATTTGAAAAAAATATGCGAAATATTTTTATTGTCACAGATAGTAACAGAGACGAAAAATGCAATAGAAATTAAATTTTTTAAATGTAAATTTATTTAGCAACTTGTTAGCATTAGTATCATTAAATTGATTATCAATTTAATGTTGTGATATTCGAGAGCTGCGTTTCAAGACTGATAGTAACGGCGCGCAGTTTATAGAAAAATCACACAATATTATTGGAGCACTAAGATCCGCTATGACCGTCATTGCTTATCTCTCGATTTTAATTGTTTATACATACACGGAAAAAACAACTCGGTTGTAGCAACCAGAAATATTCAGTTGGTACAGATTCAGTTACAGTAACAGCAAGTCTTTTTGCACTAACTGAAAGGCTGTTTATATCAAAAAATGCTTTCGGTTCGAGGAATCGAAAATTTCTGTTACTAATGTGCTGTTACCACAACAGAATATTCAGCTGTACGGAAAACAAAACTCGGTTGTAGCAACCAGAAATTTTGTTAATTCAGTTTCAGTTGCAGTAACATAAAGTCTTATTACACTAACTGAAAGGCTGTTCACATCAACAAATGTTTTTGGTTGTGGGAACCGAAAATTTCTGTTGATAATGTGGTACCACTACATACTCTTCAGTTATCCGCGCAGAAACAGAGCACGATCTCTTCACATTGTTTCTGTTTCAAATTAAGACTTCGTTTCGATACCAGCCTAAGTTAGAAAATAAATATGCAGAAAACAGTGAACGAATATTTACAAGAGTGGCAATTAAAAACATACTCTGACGTATTTAGAGGTAAATGTGACTTGAAATATTTTTCACAATATTTTTCACATCATAGTAGATGAAATTAATTATTTGCAAAGAGAAGACATTGCATTTGAAATAAATGGTTCAAAAATAACAATTTATTTTGCTTTGGGATTGTTACTTGGTGACAACTTGGCTCTGAATTCTGCGTTAGGTTATGTGAACTTTTTCAAAACAAATGACTTCTGTAGATTTTGCAAAGTCTCCAGGACTCAAATAGAAGTAGACTGCAGAGTACGGCCAGAATTTTAACGAAAACCTAAAAATTACATGGAAGATGTAGCACTACAGGGAGAAAATTTTATATTAAAAATTACTATGTATGGCAGTAGCCGTGGACTATTGCTGGAATTATAAAAATTTTAACTATAATGTAAAACAATGAAAAACATAGTAAAATTTTTTAGAATTTCAGCAATAGTCCATGGCTACTGTCATACATAGTAATTTTTAATATAAAATTTTCTCCGTGTAATGAATCTATCCGTAACTGGTATTAAGGAATTAACCATATTTCTAACAACCAAAACTCGGTAGTACGAACCGCCATTATGGTTGCTAATATATACGAAAATGAATAGTTAGAACAGCAGAGAGTTTGCTTCCACTATCAAAACATTCGATAGTACGAACCGAAATATTGTTGCAATGAACGAGACTCTCATTAGTAGCAGCATTAAAACTCGGTTGAGACAACCGAGTACAATTGTCTCAGCAACGGAAATCTTCCAGAAGAATTTTTCTGTTGCTACAACCGAGTTTTCGTCTGGTTCCCAGGGAACAAAAAATTTCGGTTGCCACAACCGAAATTCGGTCGCACGAACGGAATATTTTTTTCCGCAATATATTGCGGTCTTGTCCTAATTATTGTAAATTTATTTAATTTGAGAAGAATAAAGCTTATATGACGTTTGTGCGGCTACAAAGTAGGAATAAATATTGTTTTGAAATGAAATAACTTTGATTAAAAGTGGAGAGTTTATTCATCCCTTTTTCTTTGTTTCTCCTTCCCCCGTAACGAGCGCTATAATTATCAATTTACCTGTTTTTAATATATGGATTACAAAGATTGCGCAAAAACTCGCAGATTAATGGCGAGAGCTTCCGAATAATTTATAGTGGACGTACCTTCGCGTGCGCGCGCGGCGACACTTTAAAGAGCTTAATTAAAGGGTGTAATTAATGAGCGATGGAGCTTGCAAAATTAAGAGCGCGGCTCGGAACGGGATCGGATTGTACGACCGTAACACAAAGCAATATTTTGCAGGGGAAAGGAGCATGGAGTGTTATTCTGACGATCGACAGCGTTCAGAAATCCGACACGGAAAAGGAGTACGTGTTGGAGGCGACCAACAGTGAGGGATCGTATGAATATCGTATCGTTTTGTCGACATCCTCAGAACCGGCGGGTAAGTTATTCGACAAATCCGATTTACGTAAGTTCTCTTCTATTGAAAGCGTTACACCGTGCACCTACAGATACGAATCTTGTACATATCAAAAATAATAATCGGAGCACCACGATTACCACAATAACTGACAGCACAAGAATGTGGCGTTTCTAATAATTTAATTAATTAAAGGGAACAATTTTAACTCTTGTAATATTTTTTAAATTATTTGGCAACTATAGAGATTGTTTTATGAAGATGAAGACGACCTTTTCTGTAGAAAACTTAATAAAAATTATTACTCGTTTTATCTTAACAATTTGTGTAATTAAATATTGTGTCAATTAAATTATTAATTAAATTTATTGAAAGTAAAATTTATTTGAAAATTGAATTGAAAAATCTAATATTTTAAATCTAATATTGTGCAAAATTCTATATTTTATTTATTTACATTTTTGAAATATAACTCGCCAAGATTCTCATAATTAATTTTAGAATATTGATTTTTAGAATAAATTAAGCTCACTTGACATAATTTATTCTCCAAATATGCTTTGCTCAAATTGAATTATTATATTCTCGGGTTTCGATATATGGTAGCAAGCGGATCATAAGCAACACGCGAGCAATCAATAACCCACCACACGCTTTGTTCACACATTTTTTTTCTTTGATTGCCTGAATCAACTGACGTTCACACTTGGCTGTCCACTGATCACCCACTACTACATCACGATCATAATCATGCCACCACGATCTCGCACGTAAAATCGCGGCTATCGATCGTCGTAATCGCTATGAGATGATCGCCACCGATCATCACACATACACATCGCGTCTCTTTGAAAATATGTTCCGTTTATGTCTATGTGCGTGTCTAACCATATCGATCCTTCACCGCATGCTCACGCAGGACCGCTCAGTAACCTCTATGGTAAGCTCTCCGAACACATGCACGCACTAGGTAATGTCATTTTTTCAAATTACTATACGTAAGTAGTCTGTGTAGTCACGTAAACGCGCGGCGTTCCGTGCACGGCGGTTCGACGTAAAGACCGGGGGATGATCACGCCGGGAAATTAATAACCGCTATTTGGCTAAGGGCGTAATATACGTCGATCACGAGAGAGCACGTTGACATTGATCGAGCGACGAGTAATTTACCAATTTCAACGGCGCACGACTGCGAAACAGTCTTGATTTCGTCAACGTGCATCGGATCGGATCGCACGAAACGCTGTGTGATAAAATATGCGTACACATGTCGCAATATTATCGTTATTTACTTTAATACAAGTTGTACAAGATGTTTTACAACTTGCCATTGTAATGACATATTGTTTATTGAATTTAAAATACAGTATTTTTTTGTTAGCAAAAATACCCAAGAAGATTAACATTTTTATAAATTTTTGAAAATTTCACAGTAAAATGGAATTGAATTTACATAATTGAAAAATGTAGTTTTGTTGAAACTATTTGAAAATTATTGATGCATTTTGATATATTTCGGATAATAAAATATATGCATTGATCAAAGAGAATATGTCAGTAAATTAAAATTAGTAAATTGAAATTGCAAAAATATTTTATATATAATGATATAAATATTTAATAAATATTCGCGTTTTATGTGAGATAAGTATCGTCAATATGTATTATATACATATCAATATCTTGGAACTAGAATATTTGAAGAACTTTAAGAGTAAAAGATAAAAAAATTAAAAATTTTCGTTTATATTGAATTACAGAAAAATATTTCGTTGTATATATAAACTTAATTTTTCATTTTTTTATTTATCAATTACTGCCATCGAAAAATTCCAATATTCTAACTAAAAATAGGATTAAAAATTACACGAAAAAATAAAAGAATTTTATAAATAATTTTATAGGATGCTTTTTAGCACTTACGTATAGTTTGCTTTATTATCGATGACATTCCATCATTGCAACTAAAAATTATTTGTTGTCGTTTTAACGCTTTGAGATTTTGATTTTAAATGTTTCATATGCGACGTTCTCATTCTTTTACTCTCATATCAGAAGATTCCATCAATTGTTTTCCGATCCAAGGCATTGATATAACCAGTGTTGTAAGAGATAAAGTTTTTAAAATAACGAGATATAGTTAAAGTTATTTGAAGAAAAATGTAATTAGGTATAGATACAGATACATATTTTCTATAAATAACTAGATATAGATTCAGTTATTTTAAAAATAAATCTAGATACTATGCAAATACTATGCAGATAATAATATGTATGTAACAATAATATATAGTAAGTTGAAATGTTAAAAAACAGTCGAATGTGATTGGTTCTTACGTTTAGATCCAACCAATCACATTAAATTGCTACTTAGCCGCTCAGTGAGCAATTGTAGTACTGAACGTATCTTTAATGTATCTAAAATGTTATTTTAGATAAGATACGAAATAAAATGTAACTAATTACAGTTATAGTTACTGAATTAAGAAATATAACTACAGTTACATACGCAGATACACATAAAGTATCTAGATAAAGTAACTAGGTTCATGTAGTTAGATACCTTACAACACTGGATATAACATCAAATGCACAAAAAACTATGATAACGAGAGGCATCTTTTTTTCTACGATTTGCAGGCGTTGATTTGGACGCTGGATCCATCATCGGTATCGTCGTGGGCGTTCTGGTGCTCGTACTCATTATTTTCCTCGTAATCTTTGCACGCGCGACCGGCCGCTGGTGCTTTGCAGGTGAGTCGATTTGAAAATGTAGATAGTCGGTAAAAAAGACCCTCTTTAGATTATATATGCTACGTATTATATATATATGTCAGCCTCATCATTTTTCTTTCGTGCTCCCTAATGATTTGGTTGCGCGGGAACGGTCGGGAACGCAAACATCGTAGAGTCGGTAATACCGTGAAATTTGAGTAAGAGACGTCATTTGCGGAGGACGAGTAACTTCTTGGAATAAGCGCAAGCTCATTAAAGTTATCGGGATTGTATACAGCCAATTATACGAAAGATGAGTCGGAAAAGATGAGTAGCAGAGCTGAAAAAAGATGAATCTTTTTGATGGTAAATGGTTTGCTTCGTTTCTCTACTTTTTCTACATCTCTCCTACTTTCCGAATCCTGAAATTCACAAAATTTATTGATAACAATAGTTAAAAGTAACTCTAAAAAACATATATAAATCAATGTAAAATAATTTCAATTTTAGATGAAGATTACGTTCTGGATAAGTATATCAAGATTTAATTGTAATAAAATCACTCTCTTAAAGTCAATCAGTGAAAATATCGCTGATTGAATTAGTAAAACAGTTCACCGACAATCAGTGAATATTTACTGCTTTAGTAAATGGGAGTATTTAATAAAAATACTCCCACCTTGATTCTCTGTCTTACATTTGACTGATTTTAGCCAGTGGAAGTAATATTTCACTGCAAAATCAGTAGACCGCGAGCCAATATAAGAGCTCAGTTTGTTTCTGGGCGACACTTTTCTTTTGTTTAAAATAGTGGTTGCAATGAACTGATTCTATCAGCAGTATTTTACTGATTTGCAGTGCTATACTTATAACTATGATCATCAGTGACTATTCACTGCTTTTCAGTTATAATACACTGACTGACTTTAAGAGAGCACAAATGTCGATATGAATAAGTATATCACAAGTTATTATAATTAACCGTTTCTATTCGTGACATCTCTAGCTTTGATATAACTTAATCCAATTATTCAAACAAAATTGAATGCGCTATGACATTTATTCGATAAATGTGACAAATATACAATATAAACCTGTCTTCATTTATTTCGTGGATGTATATAATTTAAGATGAAAATTTCTGAAGCTTCACGTATGATATCCGTTACTAGTAGGTACCATAAACGACGACGGAAGAGAATCCTTGATATTCGACGGTATCTGTGTGAGGAAGATATAATATATCGAAAACAGATAATGCTCATTGACATAAAATTTGAAGTGCGATGAAACAACTTATGTATCACTCGTCACTTTCTTGTTGTGATTGTTGTTGTCGCTGTTGCTGTTACTTTATTACCACCATAGTTCATTACTATTGTTTCCGTTAACGTTGCGTTACTGATCGCGTGGATCGCAATGTCTGCAGTATGCGATTAGCCTAAACGCGAGGTAATTATCGCAGCGGTAGCACAGTATGCGCGTGCAGTAGAAACGTATATACTGGGTTTAATTAGTACGCTCCAAAGCAAATGTGTAATGCTGTTTACCATACATCTTACTATATATTATATAAGTACATATATATATATATACATACATATAAGTATACTTTTATATCTGAACGTATACAAATGTCTTATGTGTTGTGCCGCTACGCCGATATAGGACAGCATGCGAGTCGGGCCAAGTAAAGAATACGGAGATACGTCAACGGTTACCTTGCGATTCCGTACTCTAGGCATGACACTGTCCAGGGGTAAGTCACCTCAGGCAGGGCGAAACAACCTCCTCCACACCCCCCATTCTCTGAAACAATGCTCGTTCTCGTTCATCATCGACCCGTCCGCTCGCTCGTCACCTCTTTTTCTCCGGGATCATTTTTATCAGCCTTACGACACCCTCTCTCGTTCTCTCGCGCCATCACCTTCAGCGCCGGCTTATCGACGACCACGACCCGTCTACTGGTTTGAGTGGTAGACCCTCCCCCTTCAAATTTAATACACTTTTCGCTCCTGCTCTCCTCGCTCTCTCGTCTCGCAAGACCCCCTGACGTGTTCTCAAATTTTTACGCCGCACCATCATTTTTATTTGGCACGTGTCGATACCGAGCCGTTTTTATCGATTTATGGCCTGCGTTTTATATCGCCGATAAATATCCCGTTTCCTCCGATTAATCGATCGCGCTTCTACCGCATTCTCGCTTTCGTTGGCCGAGTCCGAGGCTGTGACGCGCACGATTTTTGCCCGTTTCTTCTCCTTAGCGTTGTTTTATGGCTACTTTTGGCATGGAATCGCAAACTATCATCTTGCCTGTATTTGATAAGGGGAGACTCAAAAAGACATGTCCGATAAATATGATATCCAGTACGCCAGGGAAAGGCATATTTTTCACGAAGCATGAAAGACATTTTCGTAATGAAAAACGACTGAAGCCATCTTAGCGCTTGGCAGTTTTAAGAATTCACTTTCTTCAACGAGAAACGTTCGGAGTTCTATATTACATTCTCTTCGCAATCGCGCGGCCTAATTTACGGCCTATGAAATAATATCAATTCATTGCGCGTATTCGCAGTATCGAGGATTCCGGCAGAAACCGCGAAGACCGTAGAGTATAACGGCGAAACTTTTACGACCAGCACTATTTCGGGCAATTAAAAATGCCTGAACGTTAATATCGTTCTCCCGATATTCTATCCCCACGTAATTATTCCATAGGAATGCATTTAAATATTCCGATAAACCCGGAACTGTGCGGAGTAAATTTGACATAATTCGGATATTTTCACGTATCTTCACTCTGATAGTCGCTTCATTTCGCGTTGCGCGTTGATGAAAGGAAGTGTTATAAACACAAAGCATAGAATCAATCGAAACGCGCACAATCGAAGTTAGGAATAATAATCATTTAATTATGAAATGTGAAGAAAATATTTGCTAGTTAATCCGTATTTTATTTCTGAAGCGATTGAAGTATGTAAAAGTAAACGTACATATATTTTTATATACATGATTAAGTCGTATTTCCATTTTCTTTGTACACTGCTGCTGAACGATTTTCGGCTCATGATTTCCGTCATCGATATCGAATCGATGGCTATTATTCCCTACCTGAATCGTATTTGATACACAGTCACGTCATCGAACTTCATCTGCATGTCAATAGTATCTGCTCCGTAGCTAATTAACGATAATTTAAGCATATTTATTTGCAACGTGTTCACGATTATCTTGTACGTTTCTCGTGCAAGTCTTATAGCCTGTTTACACTACGTAATTTTGTTAGCATGTCATTTATACTATCATTTATACAGTATCGTCACGGTATCGGCTTGTCGTTCTTTGCTCGCATTACAAAAATGCTCTATTGTGAAAAATGGATAATGATAATTATTACGTATTATTATTTATTTTTGCTGCTCTATAATATCCCTGGATAGTACCGTTGCAAAATCTGCGGCGAAAATCACAATATAAAGCTGCGTATAGACTATAATCTTTATCGAGTCGATACCGTTCGAAAATCGAGTGGTGCGAACATGCTGTAAGCCGCTGAACGAGAACACATTGCGCTCCTTTTCTTTTCTTTCTCGCAACAAGCAACGATAAGCAATCGGCAAAGGCAAGTGTGGTGAAATTGTCCTGAGCAGAAACGACCGGTTCGCCCGATGTCAATTACCTTCGCGTGCTTTCTGACATTGCTCGTCGCCGTTTTACCGTCTTTTTGGTTACAATTGGAACTGCGATTTTTCCCTCTTTCACCCCGATTCTGATCGTACAAGCATGTTTGTCATCTCAGACACCCCTCGCTGTTTATCTATATCTCTCCCCGGAGCGCAGATTGAGTGTGTATCCTTTGCTATACTTGCTAATTGGCATCGAGAGGCGACGACGTACTCTCGCTACAATTACTCGGGTTTATCTTGCTTGGATCGAGATTTATGTTAGTGCGATTGACCATGCCTGTGAATGTTACGAATACATATTTTTTTTTTAACATTCGTTAATTCGTACTTTCTGTATATGTAACGCACGAGCGATGCAAATTGAATGTCTCATCTCAGTAGCATAGATAATTAGAATACGGTAATGCCTTTTTACCTCGGGCACATGACATTTACACAGTACACACTCGATACGCTTCGAAAGTACGCGTTATGAATAACGCAACGGACGGAACGCGGTGTAATAACTGCGCCTGATGCAGTTGCGTCACGAGTTGTTACATTAACCGCGTAATGAATATTAGAATATTCGCGTTAAACGCGCATTAAATACTTGATTCTATAGAAAAGTACGGACGGATATATAATAATCTGTAATAAACGAGCTCTCGTTTCTCTCGTTCAATTAGAACAAGACATCGAGTGATGAATTTAAAATTTTGATACGCGAATTGAACGTTAAAGATTAATGTTTCGAGCTCTCCGTCCTCCGTCAGCCTCGCGAGTAGCTTCACCGCGACCGAGATATTTTATAGCGGGATATAAATTACGGCTTGCAGGAACAAAATATTCGCTTAGCTACGGGATATACAAGAAGACATCGTACGACAGATAGACACCCGTACAATATCGATTCGTTGACAAGATAAACGGCGCTCGATAGTCGACGCGAACGGCGATCTCGCGTTCGCAAAGTGTTGACGGAGAAAAAGGAAAAAAAAAACAGGGGGAGAAAGGAGAGAAAGATAGAATACCCACACACGCACATTTGCCTTGACCGATCGTGGCGTTGCTTGTTGCAGCGAGACGTCGCGGCGACGAGGAGACTGCGGGTGACGTCGGCGCCGGAAGCGAGGCGCACATCACGCCCGGCGACGAGGACGACGAGGATCAGGAGGACCCGCGTATCATCGACGAGAAGGTGCCGCAGGGTGGCCAAGAGAATCCGATACACACGAGCACCGAATACGTGAACGGCCGTACGGACGTCAAAGAGACTGTGAAGGACGAGAAGACGGACACGCCCGTCTAAGGGGGTGGGAAAAAAAAACAAGAGGAGGGACGCATTCCTCTCGCCTCGTTTCCTCCCTCTCTCTTTACCTTTCCTTCGTACGGGAAAACCGAGCTGTCGCACTTTACCACGCCGCGCCACGGGCTTTAGCAGTAACGACCCAAGTTTCCCCCGGTGATTTCCGTTTTTGCGCGCAAAACGCGCGGACACTTCCGTTAAGCGTCGCGATCGGAAAGTGTTCGTCGTCGAGCGAGTAGCGGGCGCGATACGCTACTTATTTCTCATTCCCATTTTCACAGCGCGAATAAGACAGAGTAATTTTAACCCTCTCGTTCTCCGCGATAGCCGGAGAGAGAGAAGAGTCGCGAGATTATTAAGAGATTACGTGTAAGAGTGCATAAACTAGAGAGTTATATATATAAAATTTCCGTAAAGCGACTTCGTCGTGTAATTGACTTATTTGAATGTGATTCTCTGAAATGCCTAGGGTAATTGTATAACGGTGAATTAGAAGGAATTAAGAGATTATATAAGAGAAAGAAAAGAGAAGAAGAGAATATATTATATTATATGAAATTAAAAGAAATATATATAAGACGTGTATTCTATTGTATCACTGTATCAATAATCATTGTATATGGATATAAAAGTGATTTCAAAATGTAAAGATTGAGAATGAGAGGGTTAAAAGCAGCATACATTGCCTATGTTGACAATGATACTATTTAATATATTTATTTTAACAGTGATTGAAAAAAATGTTTAAAGTTGTAGGAGATCTTTCGTAATGTAAATGATGATAAAAGCGACAAATTTTTGCAGCTTCTAAAGATTTTACTAAATTAATTTAATTAAACTTAATTTAATTAAACTTAATTTAATTAATTTAATTAAATTAAATCAATTAAATTATATTAATTTAATTAAACCTTATTTCTTATTAATTTAATTTAATTAAACCTTATTTCTTGAAAGCCGCAAACTGCAATGGAAAAAAAACTGAACTACGCTACTATTATTTCTCAATTCTTTCTAAATAATCCCGGTGATAAATTCTTTATGTCTATTGTCGATACACTTGCCTTTCAACCTGCGAACGCCTTTGCAATGTACTTTGTAATAGTCATTTTGTTAAATATATCGCGCTTTACAAACGTCCAAAAGAACGATCGCGAAAATATCTATAGCCATCGTAAATCTGTGCGCGCGCGTCAAATTGATCGACAGCGAGAATCGTTGTTGAAATTTCCACCTGGGAAACGAATTCTGTTTCAATTCGTGCGTCGCCTTCTCATTTTCTCTGACGGCAGCCGGTTAGGCATTCAAGTACGACCGTAAGTGTTCGCGTCGAGGAAGCTTGGTTCTCGATCCATCGACATATTCGGCTATGATGTTCCGAATCTCCCCTCATCAATCGCCAGTAAAGACAAAACTGCTCGGCAAAAATTCGATTTTTGTTTCTTCTTCTTTTATGATGTATACGCGTTAATAGAATCTCAAAGTGGTGCGAAACGCGATTTTGCTGATACGCGTACGCGCATAATTTTTAACTCGTTATTCACCGGTATCCGTTACGATTTCGAGAACTGAGTCGACTATTACTCCGATCTAACCGTATCGATTATATAACTTTATGTAAAATATTTGTTATTTAAAAACTAGAGTCTCTTTTGTAAGGAAGTCGTGGATCTGATGTGAATTTTTCTTTTCTTTTTTATGGATTTGTAAGTGTCGAGATATACGGAATGGCGATCGGGAGATTTTCGCCGCGATTTGCTCGCCACTGGACGCATGTGATTTTTCATGCTGGATTTAGCGATGATTATGAAGTAGCTATGACAAATTTCGCGGGGACGCGCCGTCCCCTGGTCACGATAGGCATCCTCACGATAACCGGAACAAATCAAATTGCGCAGCCGAGCGACTCTTTGTAAACCACACACGAATAAAGACACACATACACACGCATACACGTTTGTTACACACGACGGGACATTACGTGCGTACGCACACACGTAGATACTTTCACGTGTACCGAATTATTTGACAGGAGTTGTATTTTCGTCTGTAAAGAAAGCGCGAGGTTCTATTTCTGTCCGATTAATCGCCAATTACACAGAATCTTAAAAATTTGTAAATCATTAGTTTTCAGCGAAGGATCATTACTTTTGTCACTTTTTTTAATTAAATAGAGTTAATAATTAAGTCAAAGTTTTTTTACAGTAAAGTCTAAAATAAAAAAAATTAAAGTCTAAAGTTTGGAACTTAAAATTAAAAACTAAAATTTTATTTTGCCAGAAGCTGATTTTTATCTCGAAAATCTGCTATTGACGTTTGATCTGGTAGAGATAAAAAGTTTCTTAGCTTTCAGAAAACGACATATTCACGCAAGAAATAATACGTGTGTGCGTATTATTATTGCTAAGGCAAAAGAACACATTCCTTAAGATATTTCCCTCTAATTCACTAGAAATGTTTTCGTAAAATGTGAATCTTTGTGGAAAACGTGTATAATACTGTGATCAATACATCTGTTGGTTCTCTGCGAAATGCAACAACGCGTTTCCGGCGTTGATTTTCGAGAATGGTCGAATCTCGATAAAGCTTTTTTTTATCTTAACATTTTTATCACGTTACGCACTCCGATCTTAGCGCTACGAAATTTTTACCACGATAAACGAATCCCCAGATTTTAACGTATATTTGTATAATATTTATAAATATGATAAAAGCATGTAAGCGAACAACAGGAACGATCGAGGGGTACATGAGAAAAAGAGATCGTGAAATTTCGAGATCGAAGGTGCGATCGTGTCTTTATATTATTAGGCAGGATTATTATTATCTAATGTCTTTTGTACTGTAACATTTTTACGAATATTGTAACATTCCTGACGTGTTTTACTATATGTTTTACTTAAATGCATTTTATCGGAGAGAGAACTTTTTACAAGTTACATATATGCATAGAGTACAATAAGATCATTGCGCAAGTATACAGAATGTTGCGTAAATTCTTAAACAGGAGAGTGCAATGTTAGATATTATTTGCAATATTAGATATTATTTCTCTAATTCTAACGTGTTCGTGCAGGAATCTATTGATTTGTTCAAAAAAACATGACAAAATAATTATTTTCAAATATACGCATTCAAAATTTTAGTTTAAGTTCTGTTAAGCATTCGGAATTTTTGGTTTAGCAATTTTTTTATTTTCCTGATTTACGCAACTTACGAAACATCCTGTATATAGTTATAGTGATTAAACG
This sequence comes from Aphaenogaster floridana, assembly GCA_003063835.1. Lineage (NCBI taxonomy): Eukaryota > Metazoa > Arthropoda > Insecta > Hymenoptera > Formicidae > Aphaenogaster > Aphaenogaster floridana. The sequence continues at coordinate 309,615 of NJRP01000065.1, forward strand.
TTTAACGACGTTTTGATTATTATGCGACTTTGTAAGATATGAATTCCACTTAGAGAGAATCTCATTTATGAAACGAATTATATGTAATAATTATTGCGTTTTATAAAAAGCGAACAATTTTATATGCAGCGTTTAAATACGGAAAATGCATTCGAATCCGACCGTGAATCATACGATTGACGGATATAATCGAGCCAATAAGATTTATATGATATTCTTACGATATATACGATAAAACAAATTATATCCCTCCATACGTCACTAGACAGTATCAACCGACAGTCTCCGTTTGACGTAATTTTTCATTCTACATATTTTCTACAATATATGTATATGGCTATTTGTAAGAGCGGCACTTGTGGTTATATAGATAACTGCGGAATTTTTATATAAAAAAGACGTATCTTTTAGTTTCATTAAATTAAACCCACTTTTTTTTCAACGACACACGCAACCTATCTCACTTGTTGGATGGCAAATATAATTAATGCGCCGTACACATACAAGTTGAATCATATCTAGGGGAATGATATGAGTTTATAAGTACAATTGTGATAATCAAATTTATGAAGCTTGTCATATTATTAGAAAATTTGTGCGAAAGATGTTTCACGGTGCGAATCATCTTTACATTAAATATATCGCTAGCAGCGCAGTACATTAAATATATTTTTCATCCAACGATGTACTCATCCTACGGGATTATATTAAGAGATTTGCATCGAACTTCCGAAGCGTACTTCTCGATTGATTTCGAAAATTGAAATTATGATAGTGTTATAATTATGTAGTTTTGAATAATTTCGAAGAAACCTTGACAGAGACGAAGCTCTCATAATGCAAACGAATAACAATATTTTATTTACCTGATGATGTTGAATCGATTTTAATTTAATACAGTTTCATTTTTAGCATTTTAATGATTAAAACATTTAACATTAGGAAATGCGACAACGAATTTTCAAACAATTTTCCACCATTTTATCCTCATTCGTACGAGAGAATACGCTCTTATTTCAATGCAAATCTTACAAAGACATTCTATACGCATTTACCGGAAAGACTTTCTAAGGCGCATCAATGATACTACTCATTCGAAGTGAGCGTCTCAAATTCTTATTGTTTCCTTCGACAATAAGTGTCGTTTGTACTTTTGTACAGGTGACTTTTCCTTAGCTAATCACCAAACGCAATCGTGCAATTTTTAAATGAAATACTCGCACATATTTACATATACACGCATACACATACACAGTATACAACGTAGGTCTCGTCGGCATCGCGTAAAAAAATCGAATAAGAACCAAAGGACGGATTCTCTCATGTTCCATTCATCGATCATACATTTCCGAATTCTGCACGTACGCTCCTCCGCTGTTTTTTCCGGATGCATTCGTGTTTTCACTTACAAGAAATGGGCCGTGCTGAGACCGACGGGGTCATCGAGATTCTCGTCAGAGATACGATACGACTATTAGACAGAATATGAGTAAAGAATTGATCGCGCCCGTGGCGCGTGTCGGGCGGGTTTCGATGAGGGAGAACGGCGGTGCAGCTCGTCGGTCGACGGTTGAATCTCTACTGCGTGTTGTACATACTCTAAATATATATATAAATATATAAATATAAATAAAGATATATATAAATATAAATATATATTATAAATATAACGGTACGAGATCGCGAATAAAAGAATGGTATTATATATTCTGCGTCGGGGGCACTTGGCTTGCAACTCGTGAATGCCGATCTGAGTGAGTGACACGCTTATCCGCGCTTGCACTCCAATTGCCGAGTCGACCAGTCGTTATCCGTGAAACTTTTTCAGGGTGAAAGATATTATCGGGCAGAGAAATGTGAGATTTACTTAACGGGAGTTGATAGAACTTTTTTGAAAGGGGGCGAAAGGGCGACGCGCGCGCGGGGGGGAAGGCGCGAATGAATAACACATCGGTATTTTGTAGCTGAAACGACCGACGTCACTTCTACGTGTCGCGTTCTATATCCGAAAGTACGAGCCTCTCTTACGACTCGCATAGTAAAACGAAGGAAATGTTACGCGGCGTTCAGTTATAGGGCATTTATCCGTCTGCCTCTCGCGCGCCCTACTCGGCCATAAGCTCGTCCTTTTATTTCCTCTTCGTCTATATTTCTCATTGTCAGTAATATATATGGCAAAAGTTTCTTCCGCTATTTCCATTCCTCTACTTTTCGGCGATATCGGAAAAAAAGTGCCGTAAGATACGGAAGCAGAATGACGTCGGTTGTTGTACTTGCGACCTACTGACATACGCGGCTACATTGCCAATAAGGGTGGCTTCGTTCGCGAGGTCGGGCACGTTGTTCGCGCCGTCACACAGAGGTTGTCTCGCGTCAGTTTTCAACCCGAATATATCGATTTGTTAGTATATATAATATATAATATATAGTATAAATATATATGTGTATAATTTATGCATTATATATGTATAATCACGGTAATATATATTATGTATACTAATGTCAGTATGTTAATATATGTAATAGAGCCTAAAAAATGGGGAAAGGGGAAAAAATCGTGCGTTTATCTAAAAGACAATGGATAGGGGAAAATACGCGGCGTTCTGTATATCTTCACGCATCGCGACGATCTTGTTGTAGCGAGTGCGAATACGAGCAGCACCTAGGGCGATCCGAATTTTTTATATGCATAATAAGTAATTGTATGTGGTCACATCCAATTTTTAAATGTTTTACAATACTCCGTAAGAGCGAGAGATCACCGTTTCCGAAAAAAAAAAACGATATATGGAGAGAACTGATCGAAAACAAATGAACGTTCAATTTTCCGTCTTAGGCTAGGTATATACACAAAATCTTCACTATAACGAAAAATAAAACGCGCGAGTAAACGACTATCGAGACTCTTTCTCGGACTCGAGTCTATCGGAAATTTTTACTATTTGAAAGTCGCTCTCAGCACATAAACTCTCAAGCATATAGTAACAGCGAATCATTGGAGAATAAGTGAAGAATTACACAGGACCACAATTTTTTTTTTTAATTGACAAACTAGACCACGTGTACTATACGTGTACTATACGTATTTTGGGTCGCTGAAGTCGAATCCGTTGGCCGTTTTTGTCCACCACGTCTAAGTTTTTTGTAAATTGCAAAGAAATGTATTGAATCACTTAAAATTTTTAACCATAACCGACACAACAAATTCCTAACAATGTGCTTAATTTTGATTGCAATAAAACTTCTCCAACATGTCACATACTGTAGTTATAATATGCCAAAATTCACTAAAATAGCCCTTTTTGCAAATTTAACTGCAATTAACTCAAAATTGTGACGTGATAGAGTAATTTGGCCAGCGGCATTGTTTTTTGCGACCCAAAATCTATAAGAATCACCTACTCTGATCCCAGTTGATTTTCACAAATTTCTTTTTGTGGTCCTGTGTTATTAACAGAATATTTTTTTTAAATAGGGGAAACAAAGATTATCGTAAAAATCTTACCGCATTTGTTTTAAAACTTTGAATGCGTTAAAAACGAGTGTTAAGAATCTTCCATTCATTTACTTTTACTGCAACTTGGTTTATCAAGACAGATTATTCTTTTACCCAATTTTGTCTGCGAGTTCTTTTGAATCTCTTTTCTTATCTCTACCGATTTTTTGTTCAATTGCTGTTACTATACTTAAGACCACCATGAGAAGTGTTTCAATGAAACTTACGAGACTAGATAAGCTCGAACAGATCCGGAAGTACATAGCAAGAACAACGTCGAAGATCACTGCCAAAAACCGATAAATAGGATTTTTTGTCATATTTATGAAATGCCATAAGAGAAAATATTGCGTACAACCTTCATCTTAATCTATAAGTTAGGAACTAAAACACGTTTCTACACAATAAGAATGATTACTTGAACCGCGAGACACCCACCCGCTTTCATAAATTATCGATGTTTATAAAGTGCGTGGCACGCAAGTATCGTCGTAAACTGCGATTCATTCCGATTTATTGCCCTGTTTATCTCATTTATTCCGATCGAGCGATCGTTAAACATGATTTCGTCGTATAATACGAAGAAGAGAAAGGAGATGCAAAATGATTTATACTCGAATTTACTTTGCGTACAAACCTCCTTATAAATTTTAATACGTTTTATTAATATTAATACATTTATTGCGTATTTTTTATAATTAATTGTAATGTAATAATATTTTTTATGTGTACGACTTAAACCTCGATGATCATGCTTTGAAGACATATATATATATATATATATACATATATATATACAGACGTGTATATATACATACAGATATGCAGATGTACGCGTATATACACATTTGCGTTCGATCGCGTTTTCGTTGCCCTGTGACAACTAGAGATTGAATGAACATTTGTAAAATTCGTAATATTATCGAAAAGATGACATACGTTATTAAGGAGCATGATCGTTGGCCATACAATGGGGTATATATATACTATATATATTATATTATATAGATATATTTATGTTAAAACGTAAGTCTAGAGTAAGATGATAAACGCGATGGCGGCGCCGATTCGCCGGATCGCGAAATATATTATAAATACCTGCAATTGGTGTTCTCTTCTCTTTGAAGCATTTTTAGGAGCTAATTAAATGCCGCGCGAAATCGCGGTTATACCGAGAAATTGCGTTTGCGCGACATCGTTATCTCGTCATTTTCCGATTAAGGGCCCAATCGAAACGGCGCCGTTGGCGATCGGTTTCAGGAATAGTCCGGAGATCGCTGACTCTCTAATTAAGCAAGCAAAACGGTTTAAATGACGTTACACAGTCGCAATTAAAGATGAGCTAGCCACGCCGCGACCGCGCGAGAAACGATAACATTTTGTATCTCTACTTGTAGATACAATGCGATAGGCGAGAAAAGTATATCTAAGGATTCAAATGAAATTAATATATAGAGAGCTGTATGTATAATTAATTATAAGTTCATTCGTCGCTATGATATTATACTTAGATATCGTATGATTTTTGAAATAAAACATTTGTTTTAAATATACGTATAAATGTTGATAGATGTGTATCGTCCTATCATTACGTTAAACTTTATTTACTTATGCTTTTATATTACAACTTCAAGATTTTATTTTTAGAGCACGAAATACAAATTTTTGAACACGAAAGCTAAAATAACAAAATGATAATTAATCTTTAAACTATAACGTTAATGATACTTTTTTAACGATCTATATCTTTCATTTAATAAATGCGAAGAGATGCATTTAATAGTATTTGTAATATTATCAATTGAGAGATATCCTAACTTAAGACTATGTAAGTAATGATAGCATTCAATTGCAATAGAAGTAAAAGAAAAAGATATATGAATATGCTGATTGATTGACATCATGCATTAAGAGTTAATGAATCGTGTCACATTACTGACAATTGCCTTCTAGCTAGATATGAAAATTGAAGATAAATCTTTTAATACGACATCTTTTTTCATCGCTTCAAACATAAGATTTCACAGTCTTAAGGCATAAATTCCTTGAATTAGTTACGCATGAAATCCTCCTATTTCTAGTAATATCTTTAATCAGTAAACTCTTTAATTGCATAAAAAATTATATAGAAAAATATTAATATTGTGACGTGTGAAATAAACAATATAATTTGCATTGGACTGCATTCAATGAATAGTAATACATAACACAATATAAAATACTGTCGACAATACTAATCTGTGACAAACATATTTTAATTAAAAATAGGAATTAGTAAAAATATTTATCAAAATATTTTCAAGTTTTAACAAATTCTAAAATCTACTTCATATATCAGATAAAATTATAGTCAGCACGCACCCAACTTTTCTCAAACGTTTTGTATCTATTACAAAAGACATTTATATTTATAATTGTCAAATTAAAGCAAAACTTGTCCTTATCATTTTCAGGTAGTTCGTCTACCAGGAATCTCGGGGAGTCGTGAGTATACCGAAATTACGATACGTTAATATTCATTCCACATTATCGCACCCTCGCTTACAATATCTAATCACACTTGCACCGGTGTCATGACTAATATTTCATTCTTCGTAGTGCTTTAGTTTAATTTGGCCGTGTGACGCGATTTAGGGACGAACAGTAAGATCTCTTCGTCGCTTTTCCGTCACTCGACAATTGTCGTTCCGTAGACTTTTGCCAAGCATGCACATTTTCAGAGACTTCGCGGACGCAGCGACGGGCGTTAGTCTTCTTCACCTCGGCAAATCGAAAACTACGGCCGATGTCGTTAGAAAAAGGCAAGCAGCAGCTTTTTTATTTTATTCGTTCGCAATGTCGGATGTGTCCGTCGACGCGCTCGCTTTTCTTACTCGTCGGACAGGAATTGGATTAAATTGCGCGGAACGGTAGCGGCCAACAAAGTATTGTTCGCCGCCTGTTTTCTGCACAATTTGATCAAACTGGGAACTGTTCCTCGTCTCACCGTGTTACCAGCAAAGATAAATCTTACGTGACAATAGATTAAAATCTTTTATTAATTCACAAGTTAAAAGAAAAAGTACGAAAAGATCAATCAACTTCATTACAATTATCACAATATACGTCGCGGAAATAAATCCAGCATCATTTTTTGGTTTGGTGTTATAATTAAAAAATCACTGCGCACACTTAATACAAATTAGATTAATTAAGAATGTGAAGAAAAATTATTAGCGTATAGGTTGAGTAAAAATCTATTAGCATATAGATTCCTCATAACGTTGAATGTCGTTTACAGATAGCCACACTAAATATAAGTGATCTCAATATGAGTGACCTATTTTCCGTATCACATTTATCAATGAGATAGACAAAAACAAAAAATGAGGTCGGAGTTAGCGTAGAATGTTGCTGGATAAACTTTCGCGTGTCGTCGTATTTACGCAATCGTATTACACAGATATACTGCGAAATATATATCAGGCAATTAAAACTCGGAATCAAGCAGCCAGCCGATTCCCCTATTCCACGCAGCGATATGGGATTTTTTATTCCATGTCCTACTTTTGTTTTTATAATCCTGTCTTATTACAAGTGAAGGTTGCAAAAAGAGGATGTAAAATGTTAAGCGGAAACGATACGATGATATCTGTGGAGAATTCTTTCGCTCGCAAAGATCTCAAGGCGAGTTCGAGACTCCCTGCATGATTTTGCGATGTTTACGATCCGCAGAAATCCAGAAAACACATGTAACTCGAGTCGTAATTAATTACTGTCTGTACATTTTTCCTGATGACGAAAGTTCACAGTTCGCGAGTTCCCGAGTAAGAAAATAATAATAATAATAACTTTTTGTTGTTAGTGTATAAAATTTGATTCCGACGAGTCGGATAGTTGCAAAGAGCGTAAAGAAAATGAAAGAAAAAAACGTACATGCATAAGGTGAGGCGCCAGCAAGGCGGCTGCTGCTACGCGATGTCTATCTGTAGCAAAAAGATGATAATTTGGTTACAAGGAAATGTAGAACAAAAAAAAGAAAATATGCCATTCAACGCAGCACGTGGCATGTGATCTCTGCTTATGATATATGAATCCCCTCGCATTTATAATCGACTGATCAAGGCCGCTTATACGATATCCCTCTCCAATAATCTTAAGCGTGAAAACTTGACGCTTCGTCCAATTTATATGCGTGCTTTGTCCAGTGCTGTTTTGTCGCAATTCATGTAGCAATTTGTGTTAACCGACGGCGCTTAACCGTTAATTATTAATTATTGTAACTTTCGGAAGTATAATACTCCTGAATGCATCCAGACGACTAACGCTACGCTAAGTCAATTAATTTTGTAATATGCCGTTAGGTTTCATTGGATAATCAATTGCATCATGCGTGGTACAGAGAAATAGTATCTATTATCACATCATTTACCACGTTACGTGAAACTTTCTAAAAATCTCACTTAATATTTACAATTCTTGTTTGTGATCCGTGTGAATCTTAACATCTATTTAACAATGTTTTTGAACAAAAAAAAAACAATTATGCAAAGTATCATATTTCTCAGTAGTACTTTAGACTTTATAATAGATTCTCTATGTCATCATACATTTAACGATTTTAATCGTCACCTTAATTATAGATTTGCACTTGTATGTCACGCCATCAAGGAGAGACAAAGCAGAGCAAATCGACAAAAAATAAAGATCTAATAACTTAACTAACTCATACTTGACACAAAGATATAGGTTAATTACATATCGTGTGCAATTTATGTATGTATATGATACCTAATTATAAACGTTTCGAACGGTACATTTATTAATTATTAATTCTTAATTATCTGCTAAACTAAAAATAACACACATGATACAGACACATCTATACACATGCAATAATTTTGTATATCATTATTGGGATTAATAACTATTCAATGCAAAACGAACTTACTAAATTGTCCTTTTGTCGAAAAGTTAACATTATAAATGCTGCATATTATTTAACGTTTTATTTTCTCGTGAAAGTATTGTCGCGTGATTATATCGGCGAGACGTGTGTCGTATTAGAAGAAATAACTTAATTCTCTCTTCATTATACATATATATATGTACGTAGAAGTGACACAGAGAGCGCCGGCAGATATTCCCGATCAGAGGTGGACGGAGCGTCGTCCCGAGGACAACGGAAACCGAGAATCAATCTGTCCCGGCTCTTTGGAAGGAACAAGGATAAAGTGTCTGGCGCCGATACGGATACCATGAAGACTGTCGTTAC
>NJRP01000065.1:318681-339481 GCA_003063835.1 Aphaenogaster floridana
GTTTATAACAGTATTAAATATTGAAAGCTGTAAATTGTGAGAATAATTATATTAAACTTTCCATTCTTATAAAATTTTGAAAAAGTTTCGGTTTGTTTGAGGAATTCCTAATCGAACGAAATAATTGAATAATTGAATTGGAAAGGAGACACGAAATATCCTATATTATGAAATTATAAATCTAAATGTCACAGCCTTGGATTTTACCTGCACAATGATTGCAACGAATACGGTAGCGGGTAGATTATTAATGATTTTATTAATCATAATCTTTTCGTTTTATCTGAAATAAAAATAAAATATGTCTTTATGCAAATATAAAGTTTAGTCATTGCGTAAATTTTTTGAGTATATAGAAAAATACCATTTATTACAGGATCAATCTATTCAACTTTTTTATAGAATAATAATATATTGTAATATAAATACACGTCATTACATTAATACACTCAATCAAGATTTTTTATCGATTATCTTAGTTAAAAAAACATGATATAGCTTCAGACCGTTGAATCAGCCGTGCAGGAAGGCAGAACGAATCCTCCGACAGGCGAGGGTGGAATAGTGTATGCGGAATTGGATCTTACGCAACAGCAACAAGGTGTCGCGCCTCGTCGAATTAATGAGGACAAAACGGAATACGCCGAAATCTTGTACACGAAACCAGAAACCGAGGAAACAGCAGACAAATAACTGCATCTCCGCAAAGCAATTAAGACGATCGTGTGTTCTCTCTTTCACGTTCTAGGATTACGACCATTTTTTCCGCAAAATCAATTTTTCCTAAAGAGAAAACGAAAATAAAATGGACACACAATTTGGAACGCGAGAAATATTTTAAGGCCTTACTCGCTATTGATTTTTTGTTGCAATTATGACGATCGTTTATGCGTTCGCACATAAGAAAATGGACACGGTTGGCGTTCCTCGTTAATCAAAACCCCGCGATTACATGTCTCCGTACGTGTGATAATTTGTTGTACGGTAGGTAATTCTATGACGTCGGTGCTTCGATTTGTCCTTCGATTTGTCCTATTGCGTTTACGCAATCTAACCGGTCATTATCGAATTCGAGAACAAGGAAAAAACCTTTACCTTTACTCCTGACTGGAACAACCGAAAACCGTAATACATTGCGGCGCGGCGCGCGATTGCTCTGTTAAGTTCATAACATGCTCCAGAAAATGTATGCACAAACGCTATTACTTATTGCTGAAATAAGTAATGTTATTCTTTCATAATTTGTATTTCATTGATGAGAATTTTACGGAAGGTATGATCTTAGCCGTCCAATCATTTTAGTTCTGAGTTCTTAGCTAAACAATTTTACTTGAAATTTTTCTATTGTTGGAACTTTGTTATACTAATTTCCACGTTTTTGAGAAATTCTCTCTGTGAGAATATATTTCTTCCTTTTCTTCCTAAAATTTTTTGTTTAAGCGTATATGACTATCGCGACGCTAATTGTCGCGCAAAACGTACTTAATATTATCGTTAATGTTGTTATTGTCCTCTTAAATGCATAAACGTAACAATAATTATATCGCGTGGAAGCTATACGCTTAAAAGTTGTTTGGACAATTTAATTATTTAAAATTTGGAAAACTGAAAGAAAGTCTTAACCCTCCTTGAATACGTGGGTCGTTGGTGTCCGAGTCTTTCCTTCGTTAGTGTTCAGAATTCATTAAAAATAAAATATTTAATTAATAATTTGGATCAAAATGACTATGAAATCATGTAAACAGATGTTCCACGAATTTTTTTAGATATTTTAAATTACTCTAAAGTGAGGAAAATAGCGTCGGACGCATAAAGTCCACGTATTCAGTGGAAAGGTGTCGAAAAAACGTATTCAGTCGGAGGGTTAAGAATATGAAAAAAGAAAAGACATAAAAAAACAGCGTTAAACGGATAAAGCTACAGAAACGACTTTTAAGCGAAGTCATTGTTTTTATATATTGTAAAGTTTAACGTGCTTAAAAATTATATATTTAGGCCGCATCATGTTTTTTTATTGAATACGCGTCAAACTTTTGCTAATAATTATATGAGAGAGATTGCTTATTACAATCGCGTCTTACGTAATTTTTAAATAATTTGTAGATGTGGTACACACTACTTTTTGCAAAAACCTAGGCTTTATATATTATTATTAAGGCTTAATATATTATTAGTAAGACTTAATATATTATTAAGGCTTAATATATTATTAAACTTCATATAAAATCAGCTTAAACTAATCAGCGATAACCTAGATATAATTATAAATTTCGTTTGATTAGTTCGATTGTATTTTAGGTACAAAACCTATGATTATATCGATTCAAGCGTCTTTCACCGTCCAATACTAACAACTTTAGTTACTTTTGTACCCATTTATTTTAATAAATAGAGTAAGCGCAAAATATATATATATGTGAATAAATTATATAAAATTTATTAAACTTGTATTTACTCTTGTCCTTATTTATTATAAACCTTTGAATTTCATAATTTCCTAAATCTTCTTATCTTTAAAATAGTTATTTTATTCTGAAAATGTAATAAATGTATTTTTGATTTCTCTTTAATTATGTAATATTCTTTCTATTGAAAATGATTTAAAAATTAATGATAAAATGGTAGCATATTACATATGTAGTAATAAAATTTAAATTATAATGAAGATAATTCATTCTTGATCGGATTTATAACTTGATCGAATAAATTTCTAATACTGTCAATAATTGTTCGATAATGTTTATGCTTTAATCATCAATTTTACACAGACGCATATAAAATTGCATGTTATATAATGTATATATTATATATAATTGCTATAAGTAGTATACCAGGTGTTAATTTATGCTTGATTAACGCTAACGTATATATAAAAAGATGATAGTTTTATGATTGGCGGAAATGTACTAGATCTATTCCCTGTTTATGGAATCATTAAGTGATTACTCCCAGACGTTGTTTTCCATGAGGTAAAATAACAAGAACCTCGGTAGATTTCCAAATGAATCAAACTATAACCGCAGTTGCCTTTTGCTCTCTATCATCATGCTTTCGTTACGTCAGAATATCGAGGAAAAACGTTTAACGTTTACGTATGCACAGCTTCTAGAAGAATCATCTTACTTAATTAATCATAAAATTTCCACGTCGCTTTTGATTACTCTCGTTTTACGTCATTTGTTACGTTGCTTAATTCGCTATAAGTCTCCGGGATACTTTCAGCTTTGTCTTCTTTGGCAGCGCCGATTGGAGGATGCACGATTCTTTTATTTTTCGGTAAACGATGTCGATAACTACTGTAAATCTTCTGAGACATTTCCGTGACGCGCTTGTCGAAATCTACGCGACTCTGTTCCCTGATAAAATTATGTTCGCTGGCACACTCGAGCGACTCTATTTCGGGTGGAGGAGCGTCGCTGGTGAAGTCTATCGGTCTTGGATAATGGTCGCCCACGGTAATCAAATCCGTAACGGAAATTCGTGAACGACGCTCCTCGTACCGATCGGTCGAAGAATCGATGTATTCCAACGGATCATCTTTTGTCCCGACAGAATCCAAGGGTGGTCTTTTTCGGGAACGTGCTTGACCGAGATTCAAACGCCACTTGGTACTCACGAGCGCATTGTTCACATTTTCGGGATTCAATGCAGGTTCCGCGTGACGAAGTTGTAAGCTCTCCAGCTGGAAATTTCCGGTAACACCCTTAGCGAGACGCCGTCGATACTGCGGATAAGAATCCTCGTCGGGAACCACGACCGCTCCGGGAATAGGTGTGCCGGGGTCTCCAATTTTTCTCGGAACTTTCTGCAGGGATCTCGGCAGGATCTTCCTTCTCGTGCTACAGAGATCTGCATCGAAGTCTTCTCGGTCAAACGCGAGGCGCAATGGCGTGACGCGTACGCCAAGTCTCTGGTTGGTATTGAACATCTTTGTGATAGCGTATATCAGAACGTTCATATTTTTGCAACGTAGAACGTAGATCGCTCCACAATCCCTCGCGAACAATGGCGGACCAATCCAGCAAGGATCGGCAATGTAATAAGCATCCTTGGTTGCCAATGCTGCCAAGGTAATCTCGTTACATTCGATGATGACATTCCGCGTCTCCTCGAAGGCCGAAATTAATGCGTCGGTTAATGTTAATCTATTCCGATCGCCGTATAAAATTCCGCACACACTCGTGCCGAAATCTACGCTCCACGAGTGTGGGAATATCTTGAAGGAAGTCCGCAAGCCGAATCTATTTTCGGACTTCGAGCACTTTCGCATTAAGCTCTTCAAGCTCTCCGTGTAATAGGAATCCCCGCAGATCACGGCCGAGTCCAGGACGGCCGGATTCCACCGCGAAGGATGACACAGATTCTGCATGGCCAGAACGGCTACGCATATGGCGGCGCGGTTTTTCCCGGCTCGTTCGCCGAACCGACGATCGTACGCGCCAATCGTGCCCCAGATGGAATAAATTAAACCGATCACTTCAATCGCATAGTTATTCCAAAATCGCCGATTGATCTCCGATGGATTCGATTTGTCGCTGTCTTTTGCTTTCTTACGCGATCTCATAATCGAATGCGTGAAATTCCAGTGATAGTCCAAGTAGACCCACATTGGATCTTCCTGGAATTTCTCTGGAAACGGCGACGCGTCGATGGAATTCACGTGAATTCGGTGGAGGAAGAATCCGGTCGTGCCTTCGTATTGATTGAGACACATGTGCTTCACCATCTGATGCACGGAGGAGAAGATGCATAAACAGGCATTGCCGTTGGCGGATGTTTTTCTGCCTCTTGCATCGCACTGATAAGGATCCAAATAATAGTAACAGTTGGTCGTTCTCGAGTACCAAAAGCCGTAGCAGCAGTTAGTAAAGTGCAGTATACCGCTTGTGTGCATCTTAAAGTAACGTTTCAGATGCTGTTTTACCTAAAGCAACGATTCCTCTTATAGATATAACAATGTTTAAAAATTAAAATTATTTATTAAGAGTTAGAATGCTATCTTGAATAAATTCTAAATATAGTTTAACCTATTTATTAGGCAGATTATAATAAATAAATATAAATAGATAAAAATGAATAGAATAATTTTAAAAATCTGTTAATATTATATAGCAAAAAAAATGAAAAAGACATGGAAAAAAATAAAAACAAAAAACTATTAAAAAAATTTTTCTTTCAATAAATAGAGATGTACGACAGAATATATATTAAAATATAATTAGGAAAAATAGTATAACATAAAATCGTATTTAAAAACTTGATTACTGTATTAAATAAAATTACAGAAAGTAAAGTCGGAGCGTTTTAATTCTATTCTAATAAAGAAATAAAAAGACATTGAAAGAATAATTTTTTTCTTTATCCTTGGCACTCACTTGCACGTAAAAATCTTTTCTGCCAGTCCGAGAATTCGTCGTTAACAGGACCAAGGGTGACGCGCAGTCACGAAGATCAAAGAGCCTATTCATCAGAGGGACATTTCTCAAGATATGCTCCACGTGAAATTTCGGCTCGGAGAATCCTCTGTATAAGCTTTCCGCCACTTCGAGGACCCTGTCGATCATACCCGGAAGTGGAGACTGAACTATATCCCTTTTTATCACGACAGCCAGTAACGCGACAAAATAGCAACGTTTCGCCCGCGGCTCCAGCAGTCTGTCGCGATCGCGAAGAGCTACTGTTCCGAGTAAGAAGATCGGTTTCGGTGCGAGGCTGATCGGTTTGAAGATCGCTTCGACATCGTAAGATTCCGGAAGCTCTTTCCGGTGAATCTCTGCTAGAGATGCCGTCGTTACCGTCGGCTCGTGAAGACCCTTGACATCGCTGCAATCTGGTGCCATTTTTCGAGCATAGGATATGGTGATTGCTCTCACGGCGAATCCAATCTCCCGCGGCGCGTCGATCACCTTAACGATCAGCTTAAGAAACTCGCCCAAGTTGCTAGACGCGATCATTCTCAGGTACTTCGTCCCCGTGACTGTCCACCAAGCGAAATAGTTCTTGCCGCATTTCGTAACGCCTACATGAGCATAATGGCAGACGATGATTGCGCCGGTGTAGATCGTCGTCTCGAATATCTTCTCCAAGGTCATCGCGAGGTTCCATCCCATCGTGTCGTACAGAGTTCCGTAATGTAACGGCGCGAATACCGCCCGAAACGCGTAATTCGCTATTTCGAATTCTGGCAGCACCGCATCGATCATATCGCTCACGGAAGTGTCCTCGCTCGCCAACACGCTGTCGAAGGCGTAATCGGCGGCAGCCTCGAGTAAGCCGTCGATGGTACGTTCCGACCAAGACGCGGGATCGTGAATCAACGACCACGCCATGACGCAAAGATCGATGGGAATCGCGATGGACGAGTTGTTACGAAATATTCGCTCAGGCGAGAACATTCTTTCCTCCTTCGTCGTTTCCCCGTGACCTTGACTAGAGTTTTTTGACCGCATCTCGAACGGTACTAACGTAGGCGTCGTAATGTCGTTCTCCAAAACGATCGCCTCGAGCATCGAAGCTTCGTGATGCCGCATCGGCGTAAAACCGGCAATCGCGACGTCACGTTGCGGATCCAATTCTGGATCCGAAGTAACCCAATCGGCTAATTCGATCAGAGATATTTCCGACACGGCTGATGGCGTCGTCACGCCCCGTTTTGTTTCGCTACGAACTGATTCTTCCGCTTGCTCTTCTAGCTTCGCGCGACGCTTGGTATCTTTCCTTCGTTTCCGTTTACGTCTCTTTATTTCCATATGAGCGATTGATACGGTATAGAGACGAAAAGGTTTTCTCGTAGTTTCGCCGGCGTTTTCTTTAATTCTATCAAGCATGGATTTCAAATTGCGGAATCTCATGAGACAGCAGTAGCCGTCTTCGTTAGCCTTTCCCCTCTCGTCGCAAGGATAAGGATCAAAGAAATAATATCTATCGTTCGTCGTCCAAATTGCGTAGGCGCAATTTGTCAGGACCAATATACCAGTTTGATTCTTTTCTAGAAATTTATTGACGATCGCATCAAGCTCGTCGGATGGAGAACTCTCGGGATCGGCGCAAACAATTTCTTTTAGAATAACGTTGAAACTTGTGTCGAGGATGTCTATCTTGTCAAATGTTCTATACCCATTATACCGCAGTCTGCCGACTTGTTGATCGATCTTACCGGCGAAAAGGATCAATTGATCCAGAATGCTATCGCAAAAGTGATCTGCATCCAGTATGATTTTAGCCAAAATGCATAATATAGCTGAGTGATAGCAAGGTTTGAAGTGAGAAGATTCAATTCTCGTGCGATCCGAAAGACTGAGGTTGCCTCGTATTATCTCCGCATCTCCGTCCACGGCCTTGAAATAGTATTCTAGTAAATTGCGTGCTAACAATTCGCTTATCAACTTTCTAATTATAAACGCTGACAGAAAGACAGATATTAATTAGTTTACGAAACTCTTATCGATACATGACATACATATAATATTGAATGCTTACGATATGTTTTGTGCACATATTATTGGATATGATAACGCAATTGTAAAATATCTAATATTGTATTATAAAATTACTTTGAAGCCAGTAACTTTTGGTGACAAAAGATCCACTTTCTTATCAAAATCTTTCGCACTAATTATTGTTTTTTGTATCTCTTCTGTCTTGTCATCAACTTTCTCATCTGGTGACTAAATGCAAAAGAAATTTAGATTTTTAAAAAAGCTTCTATAAAAATATAACAAGTGGTAATAATATCTATACTAATAAAAAATATGATAATTTTACAAATTTTTTATATCTTTTAGATGTAAAAGAGATATAATGTTTTTTTATATTGTATAATAATATACTAATAGTATTGTATAATAGTATAATATATTCTTTTATTATATTTTTGTAATTATTAAAAAATGTGTTAACCTGCAGCTTAGGATGAAAATTCGGAAATATTAATTTGAACAGAAGTTTTTCGGCATCGTAGAGATTCTTTTTGATAGTAGGCGTTATTTCTTTCGTCTTTGATACGCTCTTTCGCTTCCGCTCATCAGGATACATCAGGCGTTTTATTATTACAGGCGTCTTAATTATCGGTCCAAGTGGTATCAGTTCTGGTCTGACAGTATAAGACACTACCGATAATTTCTCTAACATTTCGTCTTCTTCCTTTTCTTCCAGCTTGTTTCGTTCAAGATATTTTTCATCAATTGTTTTATCGATTTCTTCATCGTGGATGTAACTCTCGTCGATAGCTCTTAGAGGCATCATTCGGATTGGTGGCAATCTCGAGTACAAATATTTTCCGAAAGACAGTTTGATCATCTTCGAACGTTTCATGTCTTGAAGCAATGGCACAATCGCGGCTGATGTGGATTCCACGGGGACACCGTCCTTCTTAATTTCCAGTCTCGAATTGATTGAAAATCTCGATACGAGAGAAGGAATTGATCTGTTCGCCAATTTTGCCTCTAGCAAAACGCGAAGCGTTCTCTTCGGTGGCATTACGTACGGCGGTGGATGATCGTACTTCATCTTTTCCATTATTACCTCCTCGTGCAAGCCATTCAACTCTTTTTCAGTCGGATCTTGGATCTTTACCGTGGAAGTCAAGAGAGCTAAGTTTAAGCGATAAGGTGCATCAGGCTGCACGGATTCTTCGATTATCAACACAGGATCTACAAGAGGCTTCTCTAGCTCTTCTAATTCTCTTTCTTTTGCTTTATCCTTTTCCTTTTCCTCTTCTTCTTCCTCTTCTTCCTCTTCTTCCTCCCCTTCCTCCTCTTCCTCCTCCTCCTCTTCTTCTTCTTCTTCCTCTTCTTCTTCTTCTCCCTCTTCTACTACATCCTCTTTCTCAAGTTCTCTCATCTCGGTGACATCCGGCTTCTTCTCTTCGAGCTTCAATAAATCATCATCAGTAATTGGTAGAAACTTTGTTTGGAACTTTTCTATCATCCGCTCATCCGGAATTACGATTTCCATGGGTGACATGTACTTTCCTGGTTGTATTGCTTCTAGAGCTACGAAATGAAGTGAGAAATGCGGATCGTTATATTCTAAGACACCATAAAGAAGATCAACCAGCTCATTAAGACTGTTCGTTACGATGAAACCAGCTGCATAATTCCAAAGACGCCATCCCTGTATATCGGCACCGTAAGGATTAAACAGAAAAAATTTTTCATCCTCCTTCCAAATGGCGTACATCAATCTCTTGTTTTCCAACACCACTTCGGGATATTGTTCAAAGTAACGTTCGAGAGCCTCTGCGAGATTAGCCAAAGGATTAGCGTCGCCATCGATGACGTTCATTTTCGTTTTGAAAAAGACATCGTTCTCAGCTAGCTTCAATCTGGGAGGTAAGAGAGATATATCCAAATGACTCGGAGCGCGTGCTACTTTCCGAATGACGGCTTCTTCCTCTTCTTCTTCCTCCTCTTCCTCTTCCTCCTCCTCCTCCTCTTCTTCTTCGATCTCTTCTTCTTCCTCTTCCTCCTCTTCTTCTTCCTCTTCCTCTTTTTCTTCCAATTCCTCTTTTGCTACTTTCACTTCTTTTATTTCCGGTCGGCCTTGTTGAATCCATGTTATAACTTGTTCATAAGCCTTGTCGCCAACATCAATGATTTGATTCACGTCTATATTTCGCCAGCGGGTCGGATCCTTTAATTTCCTATACGCCAACGCAGTCAAGGCAATCGTTAATCCTTGTCTACCACGTGATCGTGGATGAAATATAGAGCTCATACAAGTCTTGGAACCATGAAGGAGAAGACGATGGGGGTTTATTATTTTATATCCCCTGATAAAGCTTATTGTAGGTTTCTTTTCTTCCTCTACAACTTCTTCTTCTTCCTCCTCTTCCTCCTCCTCCTCCACCTCTTCTTCTTCTTCTTCTTCTGCTTCTCTTCCTCCTTCTCCTTCTCTTTCTTTTTCTTTCTTCTCTTGTTCTTCTTTCTCTTCTTCTTCTTCTTCTTCTTCTTCTTCCACATCCTCTTCTTCTATGTCTACTTTTTCTGTTATTTTGTCTTTCTTTTGCGCAAGTACAAAAGTTGTCGGCTCATCAACCGTCATCATGTATTGATCTACATTCTGCATAATCTCTGGATATTGAGTAGATACCTCTGCGAATTTACGCGAATCTGATCGTAAGCGTGGTATCACGTCGATCAGATCTATTTTTGTCGCATCCATCGGTACCGGTGGTGATGGGGCCCGCGGTCTACGGTTTGTACCTCTCTCTCGATAAATCACTTTTTCGAGCGGACCACCTGGCGTCATTCCGGTCTTGACATAGAGCACCTTGACTCCGTGAATCAAGAAAGGATCACTAGTCTGATTGCCTGTATTCTCCAGCACCGTCTCCACCACCTCGTCTACGGTGCTATTCATGGTCACGCAAGCAGCGTCTCTGGTAGTATGACCTGTCGTGTGTCCCCTGTTACTGTGATCGATCCTGAAGCCCTCGTCATCACAAGCGAACGGATCGAAGAAGTAGTACGCATTACCATCTTTCCAGATCGCGTAAAAGATCTTCTTGATCTCAAGTATTCCGATTTCCTGCGTCTCAAAGAACTCCTCTATGCCATCGCCAATAGTAATCTTACCCTTCTGCGCGTGACTTGGTATTACATTCGCGTCTATTTTTACTTTAGCGGAATATACTCCGAGGACAACGTCGCTCATCAAGTCGTCCAACCAAAGTTCAAATTCGTTGAGCTTCTTCTCCAGAACTCTGATCAAATCGACCAGATAGATATTGGACTGATTGAAGATCAGATCAAGCAAAGCGGTCGTCCACTTGTTGGCACTGATCAGCCGGGAATATATCAAAGCTGCTACGGCTACAATCAGGTGTCCTTTACCTCGCAGAGCTTCCGGTATGGCAGGATGCGTCAGATGATAAGATCCCTGTATCACGGCTCGGTGTTTCTGACAAATTTTATAACCGCTCGGTCTTCTTTGCGGCTTCCCGAATGTCTTCGTGACCTCCTCGAGATCTTCCGGAGAAACCATCTGGACTTCGCTAACGGATATGGAGTAAATCACGAAAGATTCATTTCGCACGTTACTTTTCTCGAGGATAATGAACAATAGCCCTATCAAGTCTTTTACGAGAAACAATTTAGCCGATCCGCTGACCCCATCGGTCGCCGGCTCGCCACTTTCTCGTCTTGCCTGACCATCAAATATGTTGTAATACTTCGAGTCTCTCCAGATGGCTATATTGAGTACCGGCGATGTCAAGATCCCGGCATTGTATCGCTCGAAAAACAACTCCAATGCCTTTGCCAGATGAAGCTCCGTCGGATTGCGCGAACGAAACTTTCCGGCGTACGCCGGATCCTCGATCTTGACTTTCACATTAAACTTTTTCTGAAGGAGAAGAATCCTTTTCAAGTCGAGGATGGTCATTGTCCGGCGATCGTCCGTGTTCACGTCTTTGTAGGACTCGCAGTAAAAAGTGTCGCCGTCCTCGACGATTTGATCGATCACCGCCTCGTTCCAGAACCGAGATTTGTGAATCGCGTTTGTGGCAAAAGCTGCAATCGCTATAGCGCCACCCTGTTATTAAGGCTGCGAAATGAGAAACTGCAAAGCAACGTTTAATAATATTTGTATTTAAAAAATAATTGTTTTAATGTATAATATTAAACTGTTAATTTAATTTGATAATTAATTAAAAAGAATGCATGAAATGTAATGCTAAAGTGCTCCGCAAACAGTTCGCAAATTGCTTTAGCATGAAAAGACGTTAAGAAAAGTATTCCTTAAATAAAGTTTACATCGTCGACCCATGGTGATTGTGATTACCTGATAACCTCTGGATAACGGTGAGAATTGTGGCATGTTTAAGTGAATCAGACCGGAACGAACGCCGTACTTGACGCAAGAGGGCAATTCTGCTTTAATTTCAGTAAGAGAATAAGTATCGTGCGGTAAATTGAGAATATCGTTCAAGTTCCGATATTCCTGCCAATCTTCATCGAACTCATCGCTGCTTGGCGCATCGTCCTCGGCCATTTTCACATCTTTCGTAACATCTCCGATAGCATTGATAGTCTCGGCTGAAACTATCTCATTGCATTCAGCAAGCTGTCTTATTTTCTTTGTGTATAATCTTTCTTTTTCTTTCTTCAAATCGAGTGCTGCCTTCTTCTTACGTTCCATGTTTTTGTCTTATATGTTTCTTAATAAACTTCTAGAAAATATTATTTAAACGTATAATACTTTTAATTTAATAAAGTTTTAAATAACAACGTTATAAGAACTAACCTGAGTTAATAAGCATAAATAACATATGAGATTGCGTTTAATCAACAGCTTATCATGTTTACATTTTCTGATATCCGGTATACAAATTTCTGCACTCAAAGTATTAATTTTAATCAATATTTTGACGAATGGAGTTAAACCGAACGAAATACATGATCAAATTTAAATTTCAAATTATTAATTGTGTGTTGAATTAAACTAAACGAAATTATCAACAAAATAATTCGATATAGAAAAATGACTATTGCGACTTGCGACCAGAATGTTAATAAACATAATGCTCATTACAATATTTAACACGTGTATAATAATTTATTTATACACACATAATATTTTTAATTAGAGAAACATGAAGGTGTTTGAGGCTTTAATAAATCATATTAAAATCAAACAGTAACAAAAGTTTGTAACGATGTATTGTTTTAAAGCAGAAAGCATGGAATTCATTGGAAAGATGACTTGTCAAAAGTTCAACGAAGCTTCATTACGATAAAACGTTATTTAAGTACTATATATGAGAATTAAATTATATACAAAAATTATTTTAAAAATATCGCGATAGCAGTATTGTTATTACATTTGTACAATTGTACTTATTTATGTTGTAATTCAGGTAGCTTTTGATATTAATAATTGCTATCTCAATTTATTTATTATTATTATTAATTTCTTTAGGAGAGACAAGTATTTGCTTTAATTTTATTTTTTAAAGTTCCATATTTCCCTGCATATTAATTACATATTCATAATATTTTACAAATTTATATAAATTTATTCCGTAATATTAATTATGAAGGAAAAGGAAAATCGTGAAGGCAATAGGAAAGAGACCAAAAGAGAAAACTGCCATAAGTTTTAGGAAAATTAGAATAACATGGGGGATACCAGCGACGATGATAAAAGTGAAAAAAACGATCAGAAAGATAATAGCTCCTTAGAAAAAAATCCCTGCAATTATAAAAAGCAAGAAAGACATGAAATTCAACGCTTACAATCGCTAAAAAAGATTACACTGGTCGATATATTATTGAAGAAAATTCAGCCTTCATTATCTGAAAGAGAATGGATTATTAATCAACGTCAACGTAATATCTCTCCTATCATGTCTACCAAAAGTAAGTTTGTCTGTACTAATTCTTTTGACTTCTTAATTTAAGCTTTGTCCAAAGACAACTTCTTTTAATGTAACATTAGATAAGAGAAAACAACGAAAAAAAAGGATATTTTCAAGAGCAAAGTAAAAAATTAATCAAAATTAAGGTTTTAATGAGAACAACCAAGATAAACAGAAAATGACAGAAAAATTGAAAAAAATATCAGAAAAGAAAGGAAAATGTAAAAAAGATAAAGTTTGATTCTGAAAAGGAATGAAAGGAAGCATAAACATCGTTCGAGAAATATAAAAATACACTTTTAATAGTAAAGTATATTTAGCAAGTAAGCTCTTAAATCTTTTTTGGTCGATACTAATTTGATATACAACAAAAATGACATAAATAAAATGAATATTATTGCATTGAAGGAGAATAATTTTTTATTTTATAATTACTAAAGGAAATAGAACAATTTGTAAATTAAATAAGTATGTAATAATATATCTATGATTTTACTTATATAATATTTATAGAATATATAAAATATTTTTAAAATTATTTTGACACTGGAAATTAAATTGCTATAATAGAAATTAGCCTACCGCAATTATTTAATATCTTTTTCATTTTAACACAGGTAAAGGAAACCCGCATCTTCTTCGATTATTTGCTTCTCTTTTCTCATTTAATCGGTGTTAATTCTTAAGAAATGTGTTATGTACAAATTAATTTATCACGAAAAGACCATGACAAAATATTTATTATGAAACTAGCGTATTTTCTACGAAATACACATTCTTGTTGTTAAACCTGATTACGAGAGTGTTTCGCGTTTCTCTCGTGGACACAGGATGAGCACGTTGATTGCGAGAGTATATCCTGTGTTTGATATTTCATATATGATGAAATCGCAATATCGTAAAGCAATTATAATTAAGTAATATTTTCTCTGACAAATTTACTGACTGATTTTATAAGACAATTACACAGCATTTTTTGCGAGTTTTTTCTTTTACGCAACTTTTTTACATATTCCAATATTTGTTTCTTATCAAAATTAAGATTATGAGATGTATCAACTAATTAATTTATTATGTTAATAAACTTAATAAATTACAGTAATGAACATTAAATTTGCACATTTTTCCATAACTAGTTATATGTGTGGTTTTAATTTGAAAGTGCTCGCGCTCCAATTGTATATAACGAATATTAGTAATTATATGCAACACAAATTTTTTCATTAAAAAATAACCAATTTTAAAATATAATGACAAACACATTAATTAATTTAATACTGATTTTCAGATTTGTAGAATTATAGTTGTCTGTTTTTCTGGTTCTATATATAAATTTTAAAAAATATATAATTTTTGTTAATAAGCGATTAATGTATTTTGTTAATAAATTATAAAAATAATAAGCATAAAATACAAATATAGTATTAACATCTTACTAATTTATTTTATATTAATAAATATATAGGTATAACAAAAATGATACATTAAATTAATAAATTAAAAAGAGAAGCGCGATAGAGAGAAGAGAAGAAGAAAAAGAAAAATGTAATAAAATTATTTTCATTAATTATATTTTTTTAATTATCAAGATGTCTCTTAATTGTTAATTAATTGTAACATTAATTGTAAACAATGTAAAAATATATTTTTATCAAAATAATCGGAGTGCACGTATTAAAATTAGTCTAATTTACATGCTCCCGAATTAACATGGTCTACATATCGCTTATAAAACCAGCAGCACACGGAGAGTTTTTTCCTGCTGGATTGCTTGCGATCTAGTAAATTACTAGAAATCCTGCGTGCTGAGTGGTGCAATTATAATAATTTAGTAGATCGCAAGCAATCCAGTAGGAAAAAACACTCCTTGTGCCACTGGCTTAACATGATATTAAACTTGATGAAATCGTAACAGACATCGATAGTCAGACATGTGACCTATGTTCTCGTCTGATACAAAGGTTAGCACTGATATTATCAGGAAGAATCGCAGAATATTCTCATAAATTTTAAAGCGCCGCAATTCATTCATCAATTATATCAATGCCAATTAATTAATTTGAACGTTTCCGTTATATATTTTTGTATATTGCTTATGAAAGAATTTTATACATATATTTTATGTAGTTTGATATTGAACGTTTCTTCCGTCTACTCGTCATCAATGATTCTATCCATGAAAAATAATTAATACACTGATATTATATTAAGTATAAGTTATTGATTTATATTTATTAATTAATTAACAATATTAATTATAAAGTGTTAATGTCTAATAAAAATGAGTAATCTGTAAATTAATTAATAAAAATATTGTATTTTCCAGATTAAACATATGTTTCAGATTCTGCCGACAAGAACTAGAAAAAAGGATGCGGAATTTTCGGTTTTTGTCTACTGATATTCACAGTTCTGTATATAAAAAGCTATACTTGAGATAGTGATTAATATCATATGAAATAAAATGAATAATTCTTTGCGAGCACATTGGAAGATTATGGACCAAGTTGCATTGAACTATGAAAAGGATGTGGAAGAAGCGTAGCGGAACGTTTCCGTTAAACATTTTTAACCCTCGTCCGGTATATCATCGATGTTCGATGAGCGGCTACCGGGATAGCAATTCCTCCCACGGATCCATAATAAATAATAGGTCACTTGAGTCGATCTTGGTCTTTATCTAGTGGCCTGAGTGGTGTTATCATCCGAAGATTTTGTAGAACGGCTGCAAATAAGGATCGGGAGCTGTGGTTGCACTCAGTGAACGAACAGACGTCGATGGGGACGTTGCCATCAAGAATTGCATTTCTCGTTCACTTGTCGCATAATATTCTGCCGATTTGCGACTGTAAATTCACGACTCAATTGTGTGTAATGTGTAGTGCGTCCGCGGATTCTTAGGATGCTGACTTATATTAGGATAGCGACTCGTAAGTAATGCGACTTAATAAAATTGAATAAAACCGAAGCTTTTTCCATTCACAATAACGTCTTCTTTAATTCGATAATTAACACTTATATAAATATCTAAAGCGAAATCTAATGGCTTATTCCCCCAATTAAATAATTTGATAACAGCCTTTTTATTTCATTCCAAAAACAGAACTTAAAAAATATGAGGACACTACAGTATGCATTCTATAAATTCTATGCTGCAATAAGTGCCACTTAGAAAATGGCGTGTAAAATTAAAACTTTGCATAGGATTCGTGTGTAAAATTAATTTAACAATGTGAGAATTAATAAATATCAATTTATTAAACGCAAATAGATCGGAAAATACAGACCGTTAAAAGACAAAATGATAAAATAGATAAATTTAGGTTACTAGTATATTTTGTTATACGATTTATGATGTCTTACAAATACGACATTTTAATAGCTATCCTAGCTTTATTTAGAATACCTGAATGTAGACAGCTCCTTCGTTACAATTAGACCATAATAAATTGAAACCAAATTATGATTTTATTTTCATTGATTCTATATCTAAATCATTGCTTCCTTATACCATACTCGTTCCCATACTCCCATACTTCATACTCGTTCTTGCTCATGATAAAACATGTCGTGCGACTCAAACAAGATATTCATGATTAAGCGACGACTAATTGTAAGTAGCAACTTATCTAGAAAATCTCTATGAATATCTGTTGCTTAATGAAGGTGATTTGATTTAAACGTAGGAAATAACGGAATTGTATCTATTAGAATACCATGCAATATGGCAATAACTGGTTTTAGATTTTATTATTAGTCTTTATTATTTATTTATTTATTGGTAGAATATTCTGTTAACATAATATTTATATAGAAAGAAAATAATATCTATTATTTATAATTTTATTTTATTTTATTTTATTTATAATTTGTTATTTTATGCAATTTAAAATATATGTATAATTATTTTTAACTTAAATAGATAAGGTGTAACTCTCAAATAAATAAAAATTTTACAAAAGCCATTTTACAAAATATTTTTCTAGAAAAATAGAATAATAAATTATTTTTATAACGGATACTGTGATAAATTGCAAATAATAAAATAAAATAATTAAAAATATTGTTTCATCTTACAGTTAGTCGAAATATATTAAGAAATGGATATGACATACTGAATCAACTTGACAAAGTTAAAATATTACTATTAATTTGTAAATGGCCTATATATTGAAATTTACGCGATTATTAAAGAATTGAATGAAATGTAATCGAACTTAATGAGTGTTTAGCGCGTTTGTGTGTCTCTAAATAATATAAAATTTAAATTTTTCTTTAAACGTATCTTTAGACATCTTGTGAATTTCTGTATTGTTTGAGCCGAACACACTTAAAAAGACATCAAGTAACAAGTTCGAAATTTATGAAATTGTCTTTCAGGTATAATTGCAATGGAGATGAGAGATGTTGTAGAGGTAGTCAGACAATGGTGCCTAGAAGAAGCTTGGTATGTGAGAAAAGGATTACAGAAGATCACTACGGCGGACACGGCGGATCTGCCACCGGTCTTATTGCCGACACGACCAAAATGTAATTTCACTTTAGGATCAATACTCGTAACGTACGCGCAGGTTGTTCCTGGCTCACTGACGTTTGCCTTAATTCATACATTTTATTTAGAAATATTATTGACGCGCCACGCTTGCATGAATATTGGTAAGTATGTAATTTATCGTTCTTACTTCGAACCGCGATAAATCGTTCGCGATAAAACAGATCGCAAAAATTTGTCTTAGAAATTGCTTGTATTTCTTTCGATTAGGGATCAAACGCATGTCTGTGACATTCTAAAATGTAACGTTTAACATTAATTTTTTATTATTTTCCAAAAATAACTTATCTTCATAAGAAACTAGTTATTATAGTCCAATTTCGTACAAATTATATTTTAATTCTATATTATTATTTATTTTGTGCATATATAGCAATCAGGTTTTTCGCAAACGGCGTGTTTAATTAATTCCGCGTCCATTTAGTGAAAGATATTTATCAATTTTGTTTTATGTTTTATTAATCATTTTGTTAGTTTATTGATATTAAGCTACAAGCCTTCGAATCCTATTAAACGATATGAACAATTTATATTTATGACCTTTGATAGCTTTAATTACTAGTGTAATTAGCATCAATGTTTCTGCCTCTATATAAATTCAACGATTAAAAAATTTTTAATGGATACTATCGACAAATTAATAACAAATGTACTATAATTATCGTATTCTAATCGCTGCCGAGCTAAATGAGAATAGAAAAATTGCACAATTATAACAATTTTATGCAAATTTTGTGTGACATTTAAGTCAAAATAGGTATTTAAGTAGTATGTTAGTCTATATATACATATAATGCAAATTTAATATATAAACAAAAAACATCCACATATTGGTAACAATATTGCTCTTTTCTCTGTTTTTTAAATAATGTTATAATGCTCAATCTTTAAAGAATATTTTGGAAATATAAAAATTGAAATAAAAATATATTATCTTTGAAAATGTTTGTGTATAGGGTTGATTTTATTTTTATCGTTTATCGAAGAAACTTTGTGCAATATATACATAACATTTAATTTATATGAAAGGATTTACTGTGAATTCTATTAATTATAATTTTAATAATTTTCCAGTTTAGAACTAAATAGTCAGATTAAAAAATATATTTGCATATTTTGCATTCATATGAAATCAGTTTAAAAGAATATTGCGCTTTCAGTTTTAATACAATATGATTATCTAAATATAAAATAACAAAGCATAAAACGGCAATTAAGAGTTAAGCGCTGGCGATAGTGCGCAATAGATAAAATATAATGTTCTTTAATAAAAAATCATGATATAACAATAAAATCGAAGTTCTTTAATAAAAAATCATGATGTAACAATAAAACCGGACGTTTCGACTCATTTTCGAGTCTTTATCAACGGACAATGTATTAAAAACCTCTCAAAAGAATTCACGTGGTGGAGATCATGATGTCTGTCTCTTATACACATCTAGATGTGTATAAGAGACAGATCACAAACGGTTACAAGGCCTTTTCGTTTTTTTTGACATAGCTTTATTATACTTTTCAATTATTAACGAAAGTGGGACTTTGTCGTCTTCTTTTTAGGCTTTGGATGGATCCTTTTCCACTCGGCCTTGTAACCGTTTGTGAACGACATATTTGACATCATGATCTCCACCACGTGAATTCTTTTGAGAGGTTTTTAATATATTGTCCGTTGATGAAGACTCGAAAATGAGTCGAAACGTCCAGTTTTATTGTTACATCATGATTTTTTTATTAAAGAACTTCGGTTTTATTGTTATATCATGATTTTTTATTAAAGAACATTATATTTTATCTATTGCGCACTGTCGCCAGCGCTTGACTCTTAATTGCCGTTTTATGCTTTGTTATTTAACCTTATCGAGAGTCAATTATTTATATATTATTTGATTATTTAAATATAAAAGTTTCTTCTGTAACAAAAAAGTGCATGTATATTAAAGTAATATTTAAATAATTTCTTCTGGGAGATTTCTACAGATTTCAGTTAATTTATTATTTAGCATTGAATAAATTATGCTGTCATATTTTTTGCTTTCTTATAAAGGAAGCTTTGTTTTCGTGAAAAATTTTTTTTCCATTTTGGCATTGATTTTGCTTCCTTATAGAGAAAGCTTTGTTTTCGTGTAAAAAAATTTCTACAAAATGTCCGTGTGTATGTATGTCCGTATGTATGTACAGATTGTGGATGTCCGTGGTTGCTCTAACTTCCGCAAATTTGGAGATATCGAGTTAGCTTTTTTTTAATCGATAGAGAATTTTTTAAGGAAGATTCCTATTGAATTGCGCGATGATCGGTAAAGGGGTTCTCTTTTTATAAAATTTTGAAATTTTTGAGAAATGTTTGTGGTTGCTCTAACGCCAGCAAATTTGGAGATATCGGGCTGAATTCTTTTTTAATCAAGAGGGAATTATTTAAGGAAGGTTCCTATTGAATTGGGCGATGATCGGTAAAGGGGTTCTCTTTTATGAAAATTTTGAAGTTTTTGAGAAATGTCCGTGGTTGCTGTAACTTCCGCAAATTTGGAGATATCGGGTTGGATTTTTTTTTAATCGAGAGAGAATTATTAAAGGAAGGTTGGTATTAAATTGCGCGATGAACGACACGTGCAAACAAACACAGACACATAAATAAAAACACAATTGGGACATTTTTAAAAAAAGAAGACCAAAAAAGGAGAAGAAAAAAGTTTTTAAAAAAAGTGTGCAAATTAGGAATTTGCACAGTGCTTCCTCATCAATTTAAAGGGGGTCAAATTAAGAAGAGGCACAACGCATCATCAACATTTTGGTTTCACAAAGTTTCCTCTATGAGGAAGTTTTTTTTATTTCTTCTTTTTTTTAGTTTGGCTTCCTCATAGAGGAAGCTTTGTAAACCAACTAAAATG